>WYDI02015282.1:0-14115 GCA_009867235.2 Psittacus erithacus
CCTTGAACACTGCCAGGGATGGGGCAGCCACAGCTTCTCTGGGCACCCTGTGCCAGCGCCTCAGCACCCTCCCCAGGAAGAACTTCTTCCTTATATCCAACCTAAATCTTCCCTGTTTCAGTCTGAACCCATCACCCCCTGCCCTATCCAGTCCCTGATATCCAGCCGCCAGCATCCTTACAGCCACCCCTGTGACACAGGAAGGCTGCAGACTGACAGCCGGGCAGCCGCCTGTTGCAAGGCGCCGAAGGTTCCTCCTTTTCCGCGGTTCCCATCACCAACCTCCCCGCTGCCCCACCTCCGGTCGCTGCGACCGCGCAGCATCGCGGGGCTGCCCCGGGGCCCTTGCCCCTGCCGCAGCCCACCCCTGTCTGACTGGGGGCGGGCACAAGACGGGCGGGGCCCAATGGGAGCGGGCGGATCGAGGGGAGGCGGGGATTGAGGGCGTGGGGGCCAATGGGAGGCGGGCCAGCGGGCCGGTGTTCAAGAGGAGGTTGGGAGGGAGCGCGGAGGGGGGGATTCGGGTGGTGTTAGCGGCGAGGCCGAGTCGAGCCGGACCGGGCCGAGCGGAGCCGAGCCCGCCGCAAGCATGGAGGACCCCGCAGCGGCCCCGGCTTTGCGGAGCTTCACCTGGGAGGAGATCGCGGAGCGCAACGGCCGCGGGCAGGCGCCGCAGGAGCGATGGCTGGTGATCGAGAGGAAGGTGTACGACATCAGCCGCTTCTGCCGGAGGCACCCGGGGGGCTCCCGGGTCATCAGCCATTACGCCGGGCAGGACGCCACGGTGAGGGCCGGGGAAGGAGCGGCGCGGCGTGGCCATGCTCTGGCTCTTGGAGAGCATCCCGGGGAGGGAGGAGGAAGGGGAAAGGGGCAGAAGTGCCTCCGCCGCGCTGCCGGCAGCGAGGGACACGCGTGGCGGAGGGTCGGTATGGAAATCCCGTGGTGGATCCGGGCGAGCGGCTGGTCTGTGGCGATCAGGACATGGTCCGTAGTAGCCACGCATAGCTCCGGTGTGCGGAGCTCCATACCGAGCCGTTCCTGACTGGTTTTGCACGGTAACGTTGTTGAAGAGAGTAAACCGTGCACGAATACGGTGTCTGCAGCCGGCTGGGGGGAAGCCCAGTAATTTTTGCGTACTTACAGTAAATAGCAATGCTCTGGTTTTTATACACGTCCAGCCGCAGGCCAGGGCGGAACTGAAGCACCCGAGGTGTCACTCACGGTGTCACTGCGATGTGCAGGGATGGAGCTGTTGTTTGCAAGTGTACGAGCGTGTTCAGCCTCCCCTTAACTTAAAAACCCCAGCGTAGTGTCTCCAAGAGATGGCACTAGTGCAAAACGTGACTGAAAGTCGTGTTTCGGTCTTTAAACCAAATCATTCCTGTCTGAACGCCAGTGAGTATTGCGAAGGGGAGGAAGTGGTGGAATTGGCAGTGCTAATTTGGCAGTGTATTTCCTTCCTTTGTCTCTTTCACCAAAGAACATGCATTTCTCCAACTGGCAGTATTTGGAACCAAAGGCAGGGATGGGATGTGAAACTACTTCTGCAGTGGTTTTGATGGGCTATGTTTCAGTCCAGTGTTGTCTCTGACCAAAAAGGAAGGAACTTGAGATGCAGTGCTTTCCTTTGCTGTGTATCATTTAAAGCCAAGGATAATAAGGGAATGTGAGCATACTTCATAAGGTCAGGATGGGCCACGGTGGGCAGGACACGGGGCTGAATGAACACAGTTACATGGTCGGATTGCAGCCAACTGCATTCTTCAGGCATTATGGTCTGTGTCACTGCTGGGTGCAATTGAACTGCTGACCAGTGAGGAATCTGCGCCAAGTAAATTCCAAATTTTCCAATAGTTTTGTCTTGGAAATGAATAAAAAATCCCCAAAACAAAGCAGAAACAAAGAGGAGGAAAGTAAACAAAGCCCAAAGCACGCTTTTAGTTTGCTGACTGTCACAGGGGGGTTCTGATTTCTGGAAGGTGCAATCAGGTCCCCAGCCTCCCGTTGGGAAAGCGCTGCCAGGTTTTACAGCCTGCATGGAAAGGATTGGTCTAAACGTGTGGTACCATCCTCCTCTGGTCTGGCCACATACTCCTCCCCAGTTTTTTTCTCTCTTCCATTGAGAAAATGCAAATGTAGTTCCCTCTTTCATCTTTCCCTCCTTTATTCACATAAGCCTGAGCAGAGACGATGCTACGTCTGAAATGCAACAGGGCTGACCCAGAGCTGGCAGCATCAGCCACTTTTTAACCTCTTTCTTGACCAGAAATCTTCTAAAAGGACAATTTATTTTAGGATCATGCAATGGTGACATAGTAATTAATAATGCTGAACAGTGCATGTTGCAGGAAGCTTACAAACTGATGCACAGTGGGCAGATATTGCCTTAGGGAAGAAAAGCATCAGTTAGGCTGAGAGGGATTGTAAAATATACACTAGTTTGGACACTGGGAGAGGAATATGCAAGAGGGAGGTTTCAATAGGTAGTAGATGTCAAACTGCCATGTGTGCTCAGGGGATTTGTAATCTAAATGTAGTGGTAGAATCTATAGTGATAACAATCACTAGTGAGTTTTCTCTTCACCTGGCTGCCTGGTTGAGGGTGCCATCACATTTAAATGGTAAAAGTAACTGATTTCACTAAGAGGGTCTTTTGGGTGCTAAGGATGAGAATGGCCTTTTCATGGGCTATTTCAGAAATGTGAAAGGAACCAAATGAGGAAGAGGAGGCAGGTAGCAAGAAAACAAATCTTTTCTAGGAAGATGTGGCAGAGTAGGCATTGAACATTGCCGAGGAAGTGTGTTTGGAACAACATGAGGCTTTTGAGATTGGTGTGGATCACCATCACCTGTATGTGTCCTGCTTGTCCAGTTATTTTTCCTGGTCCAGCTACCTGATCCAGTTTTTGTGCCAACATCTTGCCAGCATCTCACCCTTCTCCCTAGTCGCACTTCCATTTCGGGGTATGGGGCTTGAGGAAACTAAGATGGAAACTAAAGACAAAATAGAGACAGAGGAATATGTTACTGAGATGATACATCCTGAGGTTCAACAGGATATGAGATTTTCAGATTCAGAAGTAATAGGGGTGTGATCCCATGTTTCTTGGTGACCTGTACTTAACAGCACCCAGTTAGAAAATGGTAACAGAGAATTCAACTTTGTGCAGTCATTTATGGCATGAAGAAACAGTAAGGTTTGGGACAGTAAAACCTGGTTCAGCCAGCTCCATTAGTTGGATTGCTTTTTGCTGAGTTCAGGATCTCTTTGGTGCCACTGGAATGATTGTTTTTCCTCACCCTTTTCCTCTATCTGTATTTCAGGATCCTTTCACAGCCTTTCATCTTGACAAGGCCCTTGTAAGAAAGTACATGCGCCCACTCTTGATTGGGGAGCTGGCGCCGGATCAACCCAGCTTTGAGCCCAGCAAGAATGTAAGTAACTTAAAAACTTAGTATTTGGGTTGAAATGGTGCTATTTAACTCCTCGTTCTGGCAGCCAGAATTCCCTGTGTATAAACAAGTAATATTTCCTGGATTCATGTGTTGGTATGAAATTTCCCCTTTATGTTACTATTTGTAGCGTTAGTGAAGGTTTATCTTCAGGCAACCCTCAGCTTTTCCCTATTGCCACAACAGCTCCTTGAAAAGGGCAAACTGAGCTCCTCTTTGAGTTCCTGAGGCGTTTTCAGGCCACCAGATACTCTTGGGTCTCCCCACAGAAACAGCTGGTAGAAGATTTCCGTGAACTCCGTGCAACTGTTGAGAAGATGGGGCTTCTCAAACCCAACCACGTGTTTTTCATCCTATATCTCTGCCACATCTTGGCATTGGATGTTGCAGCCTGGCTCACCATCTGGTATTTTGGAGCATCCACAGTGCCTTTCCTCTTCTCTGCAATGCTTCTAGGCACTGTCCAGGTAAGCAGCTAGGCAAAAAGAAGCCCCAGGAGCAGCAAAAGCCGGCCCTTTGAGACTTCAATGCTCATTGTCATAAGCACAGGAGAAATCTTTGTGGACTTCCCAAAATCCTGCTTCTCCCTGAAGGGGCAAGATTACAGTGCCGCAACATGCTTCTGCGGTAGAGCAGGCTTTACCCTGCTTTTTCCTTCCTGTAGTCCATCAAAGCCCTCCTTATTCCCAGCCTTCTTCATACAATGAAAGCCACGCTATGCTTCTGAGGTCCCTTGTGCCCAGAACTCCAAGACACTGTGTCAGGGCCAAGCCACAGTGTTCCCATGGGAACTTAGAGTGAGTTAGAGGAGAGAGCAGAGCAGCTCTCAAAGCCCCAGCTATTTCTCCAGTGGCCAGCTGATTCCCTTGGAATTACAAGTACTGGGAGGAGACAGCAGCAAGCTGCGCCTTAAAGGAGACTTTGTTGCTGATTTCAGTGCAGTTTTGTAGGAGAATAAAGCTGTTTCTGAGCTCCATGGCTTTTTATTTTGTTGTTTTTCCATGATATTTTCCCTTCCTCATGAAAACAACTATCTGGGACTAAAAGTCATTAGGCAAAGTTTGGACCACACTGGTGTATAATAAGAGAGAAGTGTTTGGATTGGGTCCTAGAAGTGGAAATGCTCTCGCTATCCAGGAGTATGTTGCAAGGAGCGTGGGAGCAGGAGAAGAGAAAGCCCTTTTCAGATGCAGAACCATCCGACTCTTCTATTCCCCCAGCAGCACTGTTTGTTTTGTTGTTGTGTTTGAATTCCAGGCCCAGGCTGGCTGGCTGCAGCATGATTTTGGACACCTTTCAGTCTTTAGCAAGTCCAGATGGAATCACTGGGTGCACAAGTTCGTGATCGGCCACCTGAAGGTGGGCATTCAGTGCTGAGAGGGACTGTTAGAGCCTGGCCTGGGATGCTCTGCAGTCAAAACTAATCTCAGTATAAGAAGACAGCAAATGCAGATGGGGAGGGAGGACTAAGGGCTGAAGATACAACTTTACAGCACTCTCTTCTCACCCCTTTCTACAGGGAGCACCAGCCAGCTGGTGGAATCATCTCCACTTCCAACACCACGCTAAACCCAACTGCTTCCGAAAGGACCCTGATGTTAACATGCACCCCTTATTTTTCGCTTTGGGAAAAACGCTCTCTGTAGAGGTGAGACCTGATGAAAGCTGCGGGGTTGCAGGGTTACGATTCCAATCTGGAAAGCTGCAGAGAGCTTAGAGACTAGTGACCAGTTGGTTTGGCCTCCGTAACTGAGGTGCAGCTTGGTGTTAATGGCATTTGAAAACCAAGAAATTAAAAGATCCTGGTGCATCTCTAGCTTCCATAACATCCTTAATGTTGCAACTGGGTTTTTTCTTTTGTCTTTTTCCCTAATGCAACCTTGCTATGGGTTGAAATCTTCCAAATTTATTCTGATGGTTAAAAGAAATCATCAGAACTGCTTCTATAAAATGATAAGGACATTGAGAAAATGGTTGGAGTTGCCCTCCTGTTTCATGTGGTATTACTTTGCCTTCCACTAGGCCCTAATATCCCTTAATACTGCTTCAACACCTCTGAGATTTTTATAGTCTTAGAAATAGAAGTTATTTTTGCTGTGTTTTAAAATAAGAATGAAATATTTGTCACAATTACAAGTTCATGCTTCTCTGATGAGAAACTTGCAGCTGGATGAAGATAAGATTGCAAATAGTTCTCTTTATCAAGGTCAGCTTGACTAATTGTAGTGTTTTGGGAAATGAAGCAGTGGATGACAAGCAAGGACTAGTCTCAGTCTGACAGTGGGTGTCAAACTGGATCCCATGCGGTGTCCAACTCTGTTTCTGGCACAGCTCTGAAGTTAACTGAATGGCTTCAGTGTTTGCTAGTCCTTAAAAGAACCGGTTACATGAATTCGTGGTGTCACCTGCCTTAAATGCTCTGATTTGCATTGAGATTCCAGGCAGGCTGCTGTTTGGAGTTGGTTTGAACATGTACAGGGATGCAGTGGAATTCCTCAAGGAAGTCAGTGACGTGATCTGTAGGGCACTGTAGTGCTCTACAGTGAGCACTGACAAATTAGCAGTCTCAGAGAGAGGATAATGTATCCACCCCTGTTCCTGTGGACACAGTTTAATGTCTAGATGCTCATTTCTGTGCTTTGGAGATTAATTGCAAATAGGTGTGAGCTCTACACATGGTCATGGTTGATCTTTATTAATAATAGCATAGATTTTTCTTCTTTTATGAAGCTTTACATTGGCAGCAAACTGTTCCCAGGGCCTCCTGTGGTTTTCAATTTAAGCCTTGTTAGGCAGCTGTGCCCTCTGTAGGGAAAGAGCTTCCAGTGCACGTTACTGTCAGTGGTGCAAGGGGCTACCCAGCTTCTTGTGCATCTGAGGCAGGGATGGAAAATCATCAGACTGAAGTTCCAGGGAATGGTGAAGGCAGTGACATGGTTTGATAGGGCATCTCCTTTAAAGCTTAGAAAGTATCTAAGTATGCATTGCTTCATAAGCATAGGTATGCACAAAAGTCTTTAGCTGTCTTCACAGCCCAATTTGCTTGTTTTAACAGCTTGGTGTACAAAAGAAGAAATTCATGCCATATAACCACCAGCACAAGTACTTCTTCATCAGTGAGTAACCCTACCCTTTCACAGTTCTGTGGGCAGCATTCACTCCACCCCTTCCATTTCCAGTCCGTTTCACTGTGATAAAAGGGCACAGTTAACGTCTCTGCAATCCATTTCTCCACTCTAGTTGGTCCCCCAGCTCTGGTGCCTCTCTATTTCCAGTGGTACATATTCTACTTTGTGGTGCAGCGGAAACAGTGGGTGGTAAGTCAGCTCCATGTTGCAAATGGCACCTTCTCCTTGTTTTATGGGTACTTTCCAGTGCAAGAAATCGGCCTTTCTTTTTCTTTATTTTCCCAAACCAATACAATCAAAACTTATGGGCACAGAAAAAAGGGAAATGTAGCAGAAATCAAGGATGGGGTGGAGGAGGATTCAGTGCAGAATGTAACTTTCAGGTAGCCTAAAACTGAATCCTCAGTTCAGTGTGAAGTGGAATAGGGGTGTGTAGCGCAGTTTCAGAGCTGTTAGGGAGATAGTTTGTTAGGGGAAAATCTAGGACTTTGAGGAATAGCATGGCTTTTAGAGGCTTTAGTGAAAAATGCAGGAAAAAGATGTCTCTTCTGTGAGATGTGGGGGTTAGAGACAAGGCATCTTGCCTGGGAGGTGGGGTAGTCAGGAGAAAATGACCATGAAGGTAATAAGGGATTGTGAGACATATGAAGAGGAACAAAAAAGGATGAGACCTCTTTATTCTTTTAATTGTTGCTTTTTGGTTTTCTCACTCCTGGCATCCTCTTTAGATTCAGAGGGAAACAGAATGCTTTAGAGCATGCCCTCTCTAGTGTAGTATATCCTAGACCAGGATAATTCCCAAGCACAGGGATGCCTGGGTAGGGGGGTGGCAGCTGTGTGTCAGATTGCTTTGTGATGGGGTCAGGGAGCGGGGGAGAGAAGTCTATCAGTAGATGTTATGGAAGGTTTTAAAGGAAGCACATAAGTCTTCCTCTTAATGAAGTTTTCTCTGTTCCCTATGCTGCAGGACCTGGCCTGGATGCTGACTTTCTACATCCGATTCTTTCTCACCTACTTTCCCTTGCTGGGGGTGAAGGGTATCCTGGGGCTTCATCTGTTAGTCAGGTATCATTCAACTTCTAAGTCCTTCATTTTCTTTATCTGGGTTATATGGATCCTTTGTGTCAGCTTTTCTTCATCCTCCTGCTTATCTCTGCTTATTGGCTCTATTCTGTCTCTTTATGCCTTTTAGCATAGAGAGGTTGTTGTCTGTCAAGCACTTGTCTTTAGAAGGTGTGTGCAGGTCTGATCTGCTGATCAGATATTTGGGGTTTGTGGTATTTATCTTGTCAAGTATTGACTCACTTGTATGTGTACAAGTGTTTTGTACTGACTTAGTACAGCATAGGTGTGAGATCAGTAGTGGTTTTGTGTGTGTTTATATGCACAGATTTATAGAGAGCAACTGGTTTGTCTGGATTACACAAATGAATCACATCCCGATGCACATTGATTATGATAAGAATGTGGACTGGTTCTCTACCCAGGTAAGACCTTCTTTCCAGAGACCTGTTTCTTCAAAGGTAAGAAGTTACAATTCTGGGTATGTAATGTCCAAGATCACAGAAATGATGGGAACTGAGAGAGGAAAACATGAGCAGCTTGTCCTTACCATGTGAAGTGATTAGTGCAACGAAAGAAGATGCAGAGGTAGGATGGAGGCTTCAAATGCTGAGCACAGAAGCCTCAAGGAAAATAATTAGAGTTGCTATAATGCTGTTCAGATAGAGAGCTTTCTATGCATGAAGGATCCACATCTCTCTGTACTGTTTTATTATAGTTCTGATGCCATTACATAGGGGTTTTTAAGTGAGAAGAGTGAAAGTCAGGGTTGTTACAGCTTATCTCACTGGGGAAGTCAAGGCTGTTCTCCCGAATTATGTCCCTAACAATAATATATCCTGTTGACTGGAGATAGCTTTTGGAGTTGCTGTATTCAGCCGGCAGGCATGTGATAATGAGGAACTTGTGGCTGTTTACCATTTTTTGGCACATATAAGAGAAGGGACTTTCCCAAAACAAGACTGAAATGTTAACTGTGTTTTTCCTTTCAGCTCCAGGCAACCTGCAATGTTCATCAGTCCCTATTCAACGACTGGTTTAGTGGACATCTGAACTTCCAAATTGAGCACCAGTGAGTTGAAGCATGGGTTGGGGATGTGAGGGAATTTCAAGGAGTGCTAGTTCCACTAGATCTGAAAAGCCTATAAGGGTCCTGTGTCTCTATCAGCTAATACAAGAACAAAAGATAATGTGGGTAAATAGTGTGCTGTTTATGCGGCGATGGAATGGAAACTCCAAGTGATGGTCAGAATATTTTTGGATCACCAGTTAGCACCAGCACTACTTCAGATATGAGTAGCATGACACAGGAGGGAGAATTACCAGCCTCCCAGGTAGTACTGGTGCTTCAGTGACATGAGAGGGACCACTGCAGAGCACTGATGGCTGTGGGCACAAGGGGAGATTGAAGCAATCCCAGGCCGAGGCACAGAAGAGGAACAGGAATTCTGTGGGGTGATGATGGATGCCATTGGATCACCATTTCTTTTCCCACAGCCTTTTTCCAACAATGCCTCGACACAACTACTGGAAGGTGGCTCCTCTGGTGAAGTCCCTGTGTGCCAAACATGGTATTGAATACAAGTGCAAGCCATTGCTCACCGCCTTTGCAGACATAGTATAGTACGTATCAACCCACTGTATTCCCTAGGGAAGGGTTTTCCAGTATTCCAGAGTGAATAAGGGAGGGACGTTGGAAGAGGAGAGGCAGCCAGCTTGGATCACAGAAGTTCTGTGAAGAGCTGTAGACAGTATGACTATAAAAGGGCTGGAAAACTCTTCAGCCATGGTGCTGGTTCCAGTAGCAGCAGATGGAAGGTGTCAGTAGGAATGACCAAACGGAGAGCTTCTATTCTTCACGTCTGAAGAGTCAGAGGTCAGTAGGATGCCAGGTTTGGCACCTCTGTCTCTGAGTATGCTCCAAGGTAAAGAGGTGCTTTCATAAAGATGAGTTTGAACTGTCATTCGTTCCTTCTCTTTTTATTCCTTTCTTCTCCTTCTTGCCTCCCAGATACTTCTTACTCCTTTGGGAAGTCATCTGCCTCTCTTCTGCCATGCTCCCTCCTTTTATTTTCATTCTAATTGTTTGCTTCAGCCTTTCAGTCTCTGATGTAGCCCCAGTGCTTTAGTTCTTCATCTTTCCAAGGAGCTGTAGTCTACATTGCCTTGCTGTGAAGCTCTCTGAGCAGCCTTATCTGGTTGTCCCTGCTTATTGCAGGAGGGTTGGACTACATGACCTTTAAAGGTCTCTTCCAACCCAAACCATTCTTTGGTTCTGTGGGCTCCTTTGCTTAATCTATAGGCGGAAACACTTCCCACAAGGCTCTATCCTCTGGATGCTGTATTTCATTGCCTGTTTCTAAGGAAATGTGGTTCTCTCTTGGCAGCTCTTTGAAAGATTCAGGGGAGCTCTGGCTTGATGCCTATCTACATAAATAAGAAGCAGTGTATCCCTGCAGAGGAATTCCCCTGCCCTGTTGCCTCCTGTGGTGGTCACCGTGAAGACACTGAACAGAGGAGGGAGAAGTGGCTAAGCCAGAGGTGGGGAGGTGGCGCTGCTTAATTCCATTGATGAATGTGATTAATATGATTTTTTTAAATACGTGTTTTTAATTCTTCTTGTGCTTCTTTCATTCCTCTTCTCTGGTGCTGAATTAGGGGGGAAAAGCTGAACGCAGGAGGTTGTTCCACCAAGATGGAGGCAGCTTTGAAACTGGTTTGCTGATACTTCATTTACTGAGTGCATAGGAGGGATGTTTCTTATCTAACATAGGCTTTTGTGAGGTGGTTCTTTATTATGAATGTAGTAGGAAAGTTGAGACAGGATCAAATCAAAGAACATGGGAGTTAGTGAAGTGTGGAAGCCGTAAGGAATTGTGTAGGTACAGTGTTTTAAAATACCTGGATGTAATCTTATTATGGCAATAGAAGGGCCGAAACCAAGGGGCAGTGGGGAGCGTGTGAGAGGCCAAACCAATTTGTATGTGCATGGGTGAGGAGGAGAAGGTGCACACAGCAGTTCTTTAGGAATAAGCATGAGGAAAAAGAGCTAATTCGAGCCTAACTTGAGGTAAAGAAGTGGGATAGTGGACGTTATTCCATAGGCATGTTGATGTGCGAGCTCAACATGCCACATCCTGTGGGAATGCCCCCTCCACATCTCTTCTGTGGTGAAAGCCTCCGGGTTATTTGGTCATTGCTGACCTCCCATGGTGTCTTTGCAAGTGGTTTCCACTGTGCCGTACTTCTGAGTGGTACTGAACCCATTACTGAAAGAAGAGACAGAAATATGGCGCATCCCTACGTGGATGACTGAGGAAGAGAAGGGGTAATCAGTGTGTGGTCATCTGAAGCTTCACTCCTTTGAACCTCTGAACTGATGAGTGATTTAAATGGAGAGAACTCATGACTTCTGGCCCATGGAGCACGATGTGTTCCTGTGAGCTGCAGCCAAATTTAATGAAGTTGTGAAAGTGTTGGGGCGTGGGGTAGTGTTTAAATGTGGTTTTCAGTCACAGAAGTCAGTGGGCTGCATACCCGTAGGCACACAATAAGCCAGTACATGGCTGGTGTTTCTCTTTTGGATGATGTGCCATCAAAACCCTGGCAGTGTTCAAGACCAGGTTGGGCAGCGTCTTGGGTGACGTGGTTTAGTGTGTGGTGTCCCTGCCTATGGTAGGGAGTTGGAACTGGATGATCTTAAGGTCTTTTCCTACCCTAACTATTCTATGATTCTGAAACATACCCTAAGAGGGAATGTGCTGTGTGATTTATTGGAATGTGAATTAGCTTTACTGCATTTCCTGCTGTCTTCTTCTTTACTACACCAATGTTACAGATGCCAACCCAGGATATAGCGCTAGTGAAAACAGCTCCATCACCGTGTTGCCTCAGTAATAGGTGCCTTAGACACCAGAAGGGCTGGGTTGATTTTGGTGAAGATATGGTACCTTTTTCTGATTGTCATGGTTTCAGCATCTAAAAAGAGGATGGCTTGTGAGGGAATGGAAGAAATGCATTTTTCCAGGCCAAGAGTGTAAGCACAGAATAAAATTGTACTGGAAATAGTAAAATAATCATTGATAACTGTTGATAAAAACCATAATGAAAATGGGCCTTAGTTACTGTTTCACCTTGGGTTTTTTCCTGTTCTGTTTCTTTCCCACTTATTATTAGAACTGTTGATGGAGGAAATGTCTAATAATAAAACTCATTATCTTACCAGTTGTTGCTGTCATCAGAGTGCAATATGTCTGTGTAAGAGTCTGTGCAGTCTAAAACATGGAACAAATGCCTGTGCACAGCTGCAGAGAGAGAGCTGTTGTAAACCCCATGTTTGGTGAAATAAAGAGCTGTTCTGTAAGGTCTTGAATTCAACAGGCAGTCAGCGCTCAGGTGAAGCTCCAGTGGACTGCCAAGCATTCCCTCTAACCTTGGAGTGACCCTCAGCCACAAAGGGCAGCAAGGCTTGTTATGCTAGTGAAGAGAGCTATTCAACATCTCAGCTCCATAGAGAGCCAGTCCCATCGGCTAGGCTCTTTAGGTGTATGGAGAAAGCTGTGCAAGTGAGGAGCTGTCTAAGCTAGACAAGAGAAAACACTGAAGACGAGAAGTTCTTCAAAAACCCTCTAGAGACATTCCATCTCCTCACCCACGTTTCTCAGCTCTGGATAAAACGATGCAGACTGTCCTGGTAGCAAGAATGCTTCCATCTCATGTTGTGGCCATAATTGCCAGGTTTGAGACAGAGTTTAGTCCTTTCTTTCTGTGGCTTGGTGAGCCTTTAATTTAGACATGCAAGTAGAATGGTTTCACCAGGCAAGGAAGGTGTTCTCTTTGTCAGAACAGGTTTTCAATCGTCTGATAAGAGGGAATAGTCTAAACTGCTTGGTTGCTGGATGCTAGTGCTGTAGCCATGAAGTGACTATAAAAGCAGAAGTGTTTCCAATGTGTTTTGAACCGAGACAGCCAGACTTCAGCTCGGTTCATGAAGCTTTGAACATACTTACCGGATGGATTCTGGCAAATAAGGTAAGGAGAAAAAGCACGTCTTGTAGTTTAGGTGGGCCATGAGTTTTAGCGATGCTGAAGTGCTTGGTGTTGCCCAGTAAGTAGCTTTGGTTTGAATGCCCAGTCAGAACATTCAGTATCTGGATGTTCAGTTTTGAAAATTCAAGTAAATTTGAGGTACCTCCAGGGCTAAGATGATCCAAGAGTTAAGTTTGGAAGAAGATAATGTGTCTAAGTTCCACTTTGGTGCCTAAGACTTCGGAGACTTGTGTTTGCTGCAATGAAGAGGAAGCATCCACAATACAATAAGCCAATTGCATGACTAACCAGGAAAAATAACACATATGAGCCAATCCACAGGCCTAAAAGATAAAACCAAAAGGGGACCTGAATCAACATAAGCAGATCTGTGTATGCTGAGGGTGCCAGAAGTTCCTCAGGTATATGACAGCTTGAGAGGAGAAATGAGCTTTATGCCAACTTCTGCAGATTCTGAGAGTGCTCTGGGCTGTTTGTAGTGGCACATTACCCTGAGATTTCTAATACTGAAATTTTACAACAATCATAGAATCATAGAATGGTTTGGGTTGGAAAGGACCTTAAGATCATCAGCTTCTAACCCACCTATCATGGGCAGGGCCACCCCTCACTAAACCATGGCACCCAAGGCTCTGTCCAACCCGGCCTTGAACACCACCAGGGACAGAGCATTTACAACTTCCTTGGGCAACCCATTCCAGTGCCTCACCACCCTTACAGTAAACTTCCTCCTTTATAATATGAGTATAATACAATATTGAAATAATGAATATATAATATGTCTAATAATGAATATAATACAGTATTAAAATAATGACTATATAATATGTCTAATAATGACTATAATACAATATTCAAGTGCAAATCCCAACCTTGGATCGCTGAACGTGGATAGAGATGCCTCTTTCTGGAGCAACACCAGCCCCTAATCTGGCATCTGATGGAAGCCAGTTGGCTTCTCAGAGCAGCCTTAAAACATGGGACCTGAATATTGAAATAGCCACAAGGTGGCAGTCAGGAGTTGGAAGGGAAGGAGGTCATCCAGCCTGCCGGGGAGCCCGAAGCGTGAGTAAAGGCTTCAGCCCTGCTATTAATCCTATTTTTCTATTCACTTAAAGGAAGTAAACACGAAATGAATATATAGCTTAAAGTGACTTTTGGCTGATGTGAGAATGGAGCTCCTAAAACTCACTAACCAAAGTTATATCCCCATCTCGCCCTCTGTAAGAGGTAACACTGTGTTAAAATAGCCTTTGCTTGTAAGCAGGAATAGCTTGTTGGGTCTTTTGCTTTTGGGTCTTTCTTTTAGTTCAGCTAAGCACTAGGAGATGGAAAGTGTGATAAGGCAGGCTGAGAAAGTTGGGGCTGTTCAGCCTGGAGAAGAGAAGCTGCGTGGAGACCTCAGAGCAGCTTCCAGTATCTG
>WYDI02015283.1:0-17764 GCA_009867235.2 Psittacus erithacus
TCCCTCCAACAGATATCAGGGTGGTTGAAGTCCCCCATGAGAACAAGGGCCTGCAAGTGTGAGGCTGTTCCTATCTGCCTATAATGTGTAATAGTATGTAAGTAGACTGATTATCTGAGTGTCTCAGATTAAAAAAAAATAAAAATGCTGAGGACCCAGCTTTAATGCCAGATACCTGGGCTTAATTGCATGCTTAGAATCAACTCCATCTGCTCAGAAGAGTCCTTTTCCTGCAAATACCTCCCAGAAGCTGGACATCTCCCTTAAATCTTCTGATTAGCCTCGTTATCTAGATCTGGATTTAGAAAAAACCCTCTGCCTGCAGGCTCTACTTCTGAAGTGTTTATAACCCCAAATACCAATTTAAATAATCAAGTGAGTCTTTGCTGTCTCACTCAAAAGTCCTAAGACTCCATCTGTGATGAGATTCCTGCCGTGAGGACTGCTGGTCTAGCAGCACTCTTGTGTTTGCTGACTTCCCACTTTGATGAATTTTGCCCATGTCTGCTATTTATTATGTTTTTCAGTGGAAATCAGGAAGCTGTTTAGACAGACATGAAGAGCAGTCAATGTTTTTTCTGCATTTAAATCCTTTTCAGTCCAGTCAGTATCTTAAATCTTTATTGAGTCTGAATCCACTCAATGGGCAGGCCTCTATTTTTAATTTCTAACCACAAAGACCCAACTTTTTTGATGTAGTGAATATCAGACTCTGTCTCACCTGTTCTATTCCTGTCTAAGGATAATTCTGCCTTGTAGACATTGTCATGTTTCCTATGTATCATCCTGTCTTTGCTTTTCATCTGGTTCCTGATCGTCTCTCCTCTTCCCTAAATTTTACTACTGAGACAAGCTTCCCTCCTCCTGCCTATGCTACCCTCTCCTATTTTGGCAGAAATGAGGTTACATTCCTGCAGCTGATTTGCAAAGCTACTCCACAGTTTCTAGCAAATTCCTAGTCCTTCTAACCTCCTGAATGGTGCTACTTAATAAAAAAAATAATATTTTACACCTTCTGTATTACCATTGGTGTAATTCACTTTTCTGTGTATCTTCTGAACAAGCATTTTTAACTTGTCTTTCAGTTTCCCTGTGTTTCACGTAATGTTAATTACACTGGCTGTTGTAAAACCACAACTAGTAAAGTACAGAAATCAAAATATGCAATATTTACACTAATATTCTTGTAGGATGATTTCTTTATAAAGCATTCTAATTTGCTGCTTCTTTATTGTTAGACAAATAGTATATTAATGAACATATATTACTTAGGTGAGACTTTTCTATGAAATTATATTGTCTCTCTAAAATCATAATGACTCTTCCAATGACTTTGAAGAGTCATTCTAATGATGCAGTTTGAAAATTTCAAAATGAGAGACATTCAGCTATACAGAGCTCGTGGTTCAAAAGCAAGCCTTAAATGCAATTTGTAGAGGTGCAAGTCAATTTGTAGGTGCGGGTATGCAAGATCAGGGTTTGGAGTTTGTGGTGTTCTTGGCTGGCTCGTTCTTTTTACTAGAGCTGTTGAGTTAGCCTGGATGCTACTGAGAGCAGTATGGGGTGTTATGCTCTGGAACTGAAATCACTAACTAATGAACGGACTGTGAGTTTAATTCTCTGTAAATGTGCTTTCCTTGTGATATTGCCCATCTTAAATGATTCAAGGCTCTAACAGCAAGGATTGATCCTGTGCTTAGTGAAGTCAGTGGCAAAATTTCCATTTTAATTAACAATCGGAGTCTCCCTGTTCTTGACAATGTGTAAGTACATGTGAACAAAAGCTTTCTTTTGCTGCAGGTGTGAACTAGCAAGAAATAACTCCCCGAAGTAAGAAAAGTAAGCAGGAACATGCATGGCAGTGATGTGCGCCTCAGGCAAACAGTCGTGGCACCTGTGGGCGCTGCTGCTTTGTGCATCAGACTTGCTTTAAGCTAAAATCTCTGAGGAAGTGCGTACACAGACCTGACCTTTCAAGCTGCAGTTAGAGGCTGAGAAAGTTTGGCAAGCTTGATATCTTTGTTGAGGTTAAGTGTATAAATAAATAAATAGAAAGCTTCTTTACAAATATGTTTTGTTCACAAAAATAATATGTCTGAAGTAGTGAATCTATTGTGAATATGTACAGAGAGACAATTAATGCTGGATTCACATGAAAGCACCACTTAGAAAGCTGTTTTTCCTGGTCTCTTATCTTTAAAATGCAATGTTCTTATGTGGACATGACAAATGGGGACCACAAGACTCTGCAAAACAAGCCTTTTCTACGTAGTATTGCTGGCGCCATTGTTGAATCAATGAAAAGGATGGGGTTTGTTATAAAAAAAATAAAATACATTCTTGATTTCCTAAGAGATCCCATTGAAAAAGCATGCAAATAATTTTGATGCAAATAATTTTACCTGTAAGAGTAAAGAGATTGTGCATAATCAGAATTTAGTCTTTAATTATGGTGATGCTTATTCAGATTGAGGGCAGAGAGTTAGAGCCATATTTATCTAATAGAACTGATAAATGCTACTAAATTAAAGTGAGCATTTTTCCAGCTCTTTTACAGAGGATTATGTAGTTCCAAAACCTTTTCATAAATTTGTCAAAAGCTGGAAAAAAGTGAACAGATAACAGAGCTTCTTGCTGAACAAATAAGACCATTAATATGCCAGAAGGTTGTAGGAAGAGGTTTGCTACATACTTCATAATAGCAACTTGGAAGTTGTCTTATTTTGGCAGCTAGATTCCTACATGCATGAGTATAGCACTCACTGAAGGATCAGCACAAATGATGGGCATGGAGAAGCAGCAGCGAGGGCTTAATTCAGCATTTAGTGGAAGAGCTGAGGGTGGACTATACTGAAGGTGATTTAGTTTAGTAAACCTGATATCCGGTTCATCAAATACACATGTACATGTGTTCACACTATTATGTAAGTGTGACGTGCCATGTTTCAGGCTTTATTCATCAATAGAAATTATGTGCTCATTTGAGGATTTTCACAAATGAGAGAATTTTTAAATCATTAGAATTTCTGTAATTATTTTCTTTATCTCAAGATATTTTGCTAAGGACTTTAAGTAACAAGATTACGGACATTTAATACATAAAGACAATTGTTGAAAACAAAAATTTAAAGACAAAGCCTTAAAAACCTTAGATAATTTAAATCTCATTGTTTTAGCCTAATAACTTCCAGCACCAGTAGCATTTAACCTTGTATTTTAAAGAACAAATTATCTGATGTACATATTCACCAGACCAGCTCCTTCGTTCATGCACTTTGAATTTGAATAGAGTTACAGTACAGTATATACTTGAGGGCTTTGCCTTTTCAGTTAAAAACTAAAATGGGGTTAGAGGAGGGAAAGGTGATTTCAGCCATTTTAGCTTTGCTTATTTTTAAAGTTTATTAAAAAAAAAAGCCAAACAGAAAGCAAAACCACAGCAACAAACAGATGTTCTTGTTTTCTCTATACAGAGGTTTAGCATATTTTATGTTTAATTTCTTTAGAATTTTCTCTCTTGTATCTGAGCTGAAGCACTGTAAACTTTTCTGTGCCATCTCTTTTGATGGGAGAAATACAAAGATTATAAATCACAGAATTCCTGCAAACAGACTTTATTATGTTTGTCGGAAAAATTGTGTAAATGAATTTGGATGCACCACTGTGAAACCCATACTCAAACGGCTTATGTTCTAGGAGGGAAAAAGAAACCTCTTGCTACCTCACACCAGCCTATCATGTGCAGAATGCCTGATGTGAGCAATTTTGCTAGAGATTTTGCACAGATTAGCAGGTAAAGGTGGAAATAAAAAGAAATATAATAGATCTGAATTCACAATGTTAGAGGCTGGCAAATCCTGAGAGTACATACAAAAAAAAGGTTATCATTCTACGAATACATTTAAAATGTAATAACTTTGAAAATTATGAACTGTATGTGATGAAATTAAGTCTTTAAATAAATAAATATTGTTATGAAATGCTTCTGTATAAAATGGAGCACCTGTGGCTCAAATTCAACTTTATTGAAAATAAATGAGTCAGTAATCTAGCATGTAGTGTTTTAAATTAGCAAACAGACTGTTTGTTTTATGATGGGTAAAATAAAGAGTATGACTGTACATTTGGGATACTTAAAGGGATAGGGACTGTATTATTCATCATCATACCACTTGCTTCTTAACTGCAAGTCTTACAGTGATCAGATCAATCATCCTACAAACAATGAACTAACATGAAAACAGCTTCAAAAGTTAACTCTTGTTGACTGGTAGGTGTTCTTATCAGGTAACACTTATAAAATTATATATATTTTTACTGGAGCTTGTAAATATTCTCTATATCTAAAAATGTATACATAAATAGTTCATATATATATGTACACTTGTAAATGTACTTTTGTGTATATATACAAATATGGATATCTATGTGTGTATACCTATGTACACTCACTTACAGATAAATCATATATTACAGGGAGAGAAAGGGAGAGAGATGCATATCGATCTGTCAGGTCCACCAACACTCAGAACTCTGAATTGCTTGTCTGTGTAGAGTAGGACTGACAAGGTGCTGTTGCTAAGTACAATATGGATTTGCTGCACGCATCACGTGGTAACAGTCGATGATCAGATCAATCACGGCACATAGCATTGTCAATGGAGAGAACTACTCCAGGGTGGCATTGAATTTGGAACTCTATGTATTCCTCTAACATATTTCTACTCATAACTACAGGGATTATGGGGAGACTGTGCCTTCTAAAAAGGGCATCAGAATAAAGCGGTGCCTTGCTCACCCTGCTTCGTAAAATGCTATGCATTTTCAGTGTCTGTGCAAGTGTACTCTCATACAACTTAAAACCAGGTCAGAGTAGAGTGATGGTAACACAGCATGAGGAAAATCTACTTAATTGGTATATTTGCTTCTTTTATTTGCCTGACTTAACTGAGCAGCTAATGCCAGTTTCTAGGGTATACATTGGATGATATTATGTCTGTCATATATAATCAGGAGAATGATATCCTGCCAGCTTCCCAATTGTGAGTCATAAATGTTGACCTCTGGCTACACAAAGCTCAAATTTAAAATGTTGTCATAACTTGCAAACATGCAGAAATTATTTGCTTTCTTCATCTTGTTAGACTAAGTATAAACTGTACCATTTATTGTTTTATTATTCACTTATTTCTTTTTCTGTGGAGCAGGAGAAAGTCTTCCTGAAAACAACTGGGGAGGAGGATCAGTGCCAGATGAAATTTGAAATAAAATTGTCTGAAACAAGCAGTGAGGCTGTACATTCCTCTGGCACATTTTGATATACAGATTACAATAATTTCTCTTGGGATATAATCCTGTTCTCCTGACAATAGGTTTTTCCTTCTGGCTATGATTTTCAAAAGCACAGAAGTTACTTCAAAGCATGATTTTATCAGTTTGAAATAGAGCTGTGCCTCTGAATTATAGAAATACATTAAAATTGCTTTCCTCGCACTTGAGAATCACTCAGATTGTCTAATATAAAAACACAGATTACTTTTTATCTTTGAACCATTTCTACATTCGAGAAAATATATCTTTTCTTTTTTTGATACTACACATTCTTTGTTTTATTATTTGAGAAAGAAATTTTTTGGCTGATAAGTCACTTTAGGATGGTAGCATAGAGAGTACTCCCATAGGGGAAAACATACTTTTTGTGATATCTCAGGTGAAACAGTGATGACAATAAAATGAAAATATTATTCAATCACTTGTTCAAGTGACTGAATTGACCAATAAACTAAAAACAGATGCATGTAGCATTTAAAATGAGTACAGGTATCTGACCACAGAAACCTCTGAACCTGCTTTCATTATGAAGGTTAATTTAAATAAAAACCTCAGTATTCAGGGTGTAGAGAGTAGGACACATTTTATATGTCAACTTAAATATACTGTATTTTCCTAATACATAATTCAGTCATTTTTTTTCTTCTCTCTTATTTGTAAGTTTACCACTGAGTTATGAAATGGAAAAACCTACTGCCATTGTTATCTATGCTGAAAAACTGGACCACAACAGACTGTCTCAGGGCTTCAAATCTGTTGGACAGAGTAAGGCAATCCACAAAAGAATAGGCAGACCTTGCAAGCATGGACAGTGGGCAAAGGAGGTTGTCTCCCTGATGACCCCACATTTACTCACCAATGAACCAGATATTACTCAAAGCCCAGCCTTATTCCCTTTGAATAAAAATATTGGAGGAGTAGGAAAGCCCTGACAAACTGGATACATAATCCTTTAGATGTAAGATAGAAGGTAGGTCCAGAATTTAATTTTCAGCTGTGAGGTTCAAGAACCTGGACAAGGGCTCTCCCAGGGTACACCCATTCTGTAGTGCCATGATAACAAATACAATGTCCCTTTCCTTGTTCCAAGGAAAATAATCAGCTTCCTCACCTAAGTCTTCCAATCACTGGCTCATAACAGTTGTTATGTTCTTTGGCCAGTGACTAGATAAGTAAACAATCCTGTGTTTCTGTAAAGTTGACATCTTTGGCACCCTGAAGTTATTGACAGCTATTCAGGATCTTCCTTTACTTTGCCTCCTCTTCCAGAAATAATCTGTTCCTTCTTCCTTGGATATGGCTATAAACCCACTCAGAAGTGAAAGAATTAAAATGATAACAAAAAAAGAAATATTAAAAATTAGTCCTTCCATTTAAGAAACTTTTAAATTATGCAATTCTTTGTATTGATATAAATCATAAGCCACTGTATGTGTGAATGTTGTAATATGTTTAAGTATTGAGTCTAAAACCGAGTCACTTATACCTCACCCAGGTTTTCAGATCATGTGGGAGAAGCACACTTATTTGCTTATGCAATGTGGAACACAACGAACCTTCTATACTTTGCTCACAAGTCATCTAAAGATAGCACAATGCCTTTTAAAATATAAGCTAGCTTTAATATAGCTTACCTTTAGATTTATGCTCTTGCATTGTAAAATATGAGAAATACGTTTGAATGCTGGAACTTTTTTAATACCAAAAGTTCAGAAAATTTGGGATGTGCTAATACAGAACAAAACCAAAGTTTAAACCTTTGGAGTTATTACTGAAAAAGAATTTCTCTTCTGTGGACTTGAGAAAGGAGCTGATTCTTGGCTTAGGTAATTTCAAACATACAGCTGTATTTCCTCATTACAAGGACATCTGCAGGCAAAAGATATGTTAGCAAAAATTAGTTTGCAAATTCTAACTACTTAGAAATTTTCACAAAACATCGTTTCTTTAAATAATTATCCTCAAGCAGAAAAGTGAAATACATCAGTTCTAAAGTGCATTGTAGGAACAGGGAAGCTTACACTTCATTAGTAATTACCAGTTGTTTTATATCAGACCTAATTAAGCCTGAAAACAGAATAAAAAAACATTAAACAGAAAGTGTCTGTAGGCCAAAAGCTATTAAAAATTTAAGTCAGAGTATGCATATTCTTTCCCTCCAAAACCCACTGATACTCAGACCCATGCAAAGGCAGTGAAAAGCCCTCATGTCATGGCTGTGCATGCAGGTAACAACAATGAGAAGTGGAGATAACTGAATCCTTTACCAGATGATCCCTGCTATAATGGAGATGGCAAAATAAAAGATATTTTCAGATATTAAAGAGCATGGAGAGAAAGACTGAAGAGAAAAGAAAAGAGGGAGGAGAGAAAAGAGGGAGGAGAAAAAACATCAGCAATGATAAAAGCAGTAATATGGACTCAATACTTATTCACTGAAATTTGTCAGCTCAAACATGTATTTCATTAAAGCTATAATTTAGTGAAATACTTCACATCAACTCCAGCAATCTTAAGCTTTCATGAAAAATATCAGTGCATCTAAATATTTCATTTAGCTTTGGATTTTTTTTCTTCTTTAACACCTTGATAGGAATATTTCATTATGTTCAAAGTAGCATCACATGTTGCTCTGCATGTCTTAGCTTGACTGAAAGAGCTTTTTGTCTTTACATTTTTTTCCCTCCCAACTGTTTAATTCAGTTCAGCTGCTTCTCCTTTCCATAACTGAAGGTTTGTTTATGTTTGGCTAATGCTGTGCATTTTGGTAGCAAGAATAAACTGGTTTCTGATACAGCTGGATACCTATTCGTCCTATTCCTCCTGTCTCATTCTTTTCTCTTTCATTCTCTTTTCTCTGCTTATTATACAGTTTGTTTTCAAAGACCTATCCTGATGTTCGACCTCTTCGCTAACTTGGTCTTGTGAAATTTAGTAAAAGTTCAAATCAAAATGGTTAAATACAACATGTTCTACTAACGACAAAGTAGTAAGTGTTTGTTGAGAAACAATTCCCTAAATGATCTTAGAATTAAATTTGCAGGCTTAGGGGGGTTAAAGAGAGTAAGATCTGAGATCTAGGGAAAAAATACCATGCCATTCTGAAGTTTTGACAGTGGTTTAACAATGTAGGAGTTCTGATTTTTAACTTTCCCTTTATAGAAACATATTAAGATACTAAAGACGCTAACCAGCTATACAGTTACTACATACATGCAGGTATAGGGAACAACAAAGTTTTCCATTAGTAACAGATTTTCATGACCAAGAATTATATTCTTTACATATCTGCTTCAAACTATTTAAAACACTGAAGAACAATCATAGCAAGTTATGAATATGCTGTCCTCCTTGTTATTATTGCTACTACTTAGCAGAATTTCATAAATCTGTAAAGGTCTTCACTGGAAGGAGAAGGATGTGTCATGTAAAAATATAGCTGAAGCTTATAACCTTAACACTTACCCTTTGCATGTACAAAGCATGCATCTTTTGATTGGATAAGCATCACACTTACCTTCCTTATGACTTTACTGTGTTTTGCATATTGCATCATGATTCACGGCAGTGCAGCAGTCTGTGTGAAAACCAGCAAGCCCACAGTTACCTATGGCACGATACCTGCAGGCAATCCTACCAAAAGCGAGTGGAGCAATTGTTGTGACTCAGCCACCTCCAGCAGTGAGGTTACTGTTGTGATCTCTTTCTGTGTTTACTCACGTGTTCATACATACATGCATCCCTCTTCTTACTCATAAAGATTTGCCTACCAATATGATGATAGTAAATATGAAAACCAAACATCAATATGCAACCTTATGTGCGCCACTTATAGCCCATTTACAACGTGCCAGTAGTCACTCCAAGTAGTTTTGCTTAGCCGTGGAGGGAAGCAATTGAAGAGAAACCTCAAAGGATAATTAAGAAATAACATAGGCATTTTCTTTAGTTTTCCTTGACATATTTTCTTTGCAAGTCTCCATTCAACTTTGAGTTTTGCTTTGAGCTCCTGAGCCTGGTGCAGTGGAATTTTTTTTTTCTCATACTATAAACTTTGCCTTGCTGATAAAAAAGAAGGCACAGAGCTATAATCAGCAGATCATAGAATGAAAGGATTATGAGTTTTATACTGGCTAAAAAAAATCATTCATTATCTTATTATGAGTTTCACATATGTGTGAACTGCCAAATTAATAGGGCCTTATTGCATTCATATTTGGTGTTAGAGGAGTCTTAAGTGAACAAACGTAACTTATGCTCCCTTTGAGATGTCTTCAAACTAGCAAGATGTTGCAAAGTGGTTAAGGACTTGACCCAGAAAGATTCACCAGATTTAATAGTTTAAATTAATATAAGCTGCAGGTTTAGGGTATTAAACATATACCTGAATAAGATTAATAAAATTCCACATCAAATAAAACATGCTTTTGCACTGAAATGTATTGTCTTCAAATTCATTTATATATCTCTAATACGAGCACTATAATTTCCAGTCTTTCAGTGTAGGATAACAAAGCCTGTACTATTATTCATTATAAGTTTCTGTGCAAGAGATGTGATAGAAACAAGCGAAGTAATCAGTCAAAGGTAGAAGAATCTGAAAGATCAAAGAGCAGGTAAATAAGTAATAAGGGACAAACTTTCTTGTATATTGAGCAGACAATAATTCTCATTTATGCTATATATATTCCTTTCAAGCATTTTAAAGAAAATTTAGATAATTATGAAATATATTGTTAAGCATTTCTACATAGTTTTATGGTTTTAAGTCACAGCAATATTCAGAACTTCTTATTTCACTGTTGTCATAAAGCAAGTATGAGTTGCCAACAATCACAACCAAGTCAGTCTAGGTATGAGAATCATAACCAAAGATTTCATTGTCTAAAGCATAATCTATTCTGCATACCTCTGCTGAAAATCTAAATAAGGGAATATTTCACTGTACATGGTTAGAAACTCAAGCTGCTTCTATAGTTTTGATATTCCAGGTATTACAGATGGCTTTGCCATGTAATTTCTAGAACGTTTCATGTCTCAGTAGCATCCTGCTACTATGACAAAGAAACATGAGCAGACATTGAGTATGCCAAAAAATACAAAGCCAAACTACTAAATCATGACTTGAAAGGGTGAAGAAATACATAAGTCAACACTGATTTCAGAGGATAGCCTGACACATTCCAAAGAATCTATTTTTCATTTCCGCAGCTGAGACTTACACCATATGCCCTAATAACTACAGTAAGGAAGGCAGTGGGAAATATTAATTTGAGATCAATTCATTTTCGGAGCTGTGCTCTGAAAGGTAAAAAGTGATAAGGGAGAGGAATGAACACAACTCAAACTTATGTTTACAAACAGTATTACCACTTCAATATAATTTTATTTTCATGTTGAACTACATAGGTCTGAGATAGCAATTTTGTCAGAAACACTGACAGTAACTTCATGTCCTTGCGGTATGTTGCTCTTGAACTTAGCTTCATCCCTCACCAAGCAAATTTTAGGACAGCAGCTTGCTACAGCTTCCTGTTTAAGGGGAAGGTATTAACACACAATCTTAAAATCACTTTTCAATTTAGACCAGAGCTTGTGGAACAACATAAATAGTTGGAAAAAAAATGGCAAGTTCATAGGAGCTGAGGAATCCCTCAAAAAAAGCAGTTTTGTCTGATCAGCCAATAGATAAGAGATTTCAGAATCTTGCAGGTTAAAGAGGCTTATTTCAATGTGCATATATGACTTCAAGGCTAATTTTCAAACTGTGAAGACTATTTTATAGTTGAATTCACCTGGATATTCAGCTATCACTATTTAATATTTTTTCCTCTGTGAAGTTCAATAAGTATGCTGGTGCTAACTCTGTTTAACAGTTAAAGTATTCTTTCTCTTCATTCACTCCTCCCATCTCATTCAGCTTACTTATGTAACTGTCAAAACTTGCTCTGACCTGAACATTAGAAGAAGCCCAGACTAAGCCACATTTTGAGTCAGGGAATAGTACATTTTGATGAGTACACGATTACGTCAACATATAAATCCCAGGTAAACATCAGAATGTGATAAATGGACATTTTTAAATGCAGATTTCTTCGTCATAGCCCATACCCCTTGACTTTCTTCTTAACTAAATCTTGAGGCACTATTTACTCTGCTATATCTTGTTTCAGTTGGTGAGTGGACCATGGTTGGTGGCTGGGAAGCCACCAACATAGCTCCAAACGCCTCCTTGCCCTCCTTCAGGATGCTACTGATCAGGTCCATCTGGATAGTGGATCGCAGGGCTGCAAAAAACAGTTGTGTTTGGAGCAGGAGAAAGGCTGCACTTGAGGAGGAAATAAATTCATTTGACTATGGATCTTGACACTTCAGGTGCCTAAGTCTGGGCCAGAAAATTTGCCACATGGGAGCAGCTTGATCCTTTATTAGAGTGTAACACTAACTTAAGCTCAGCTGTATCTACAGGAAACATCCCTATTTGGAGAACTGGGAAGTCCTGGTGAGGATCAGACCTGTAAAGATTGTCACCCAGGAGGTCTTTTCTGAGATTGGATTTAGCATAATTTTGAGATTTCTTTGCAGTGCTATTGCTGGTATTTCATCAAGTTTACTTTCTTTTTGTTCAGGCATATTTACTAATATTTCCCATGAGTCACTTGCTATAGTGGTCATTTCTGGAGGATGTGAAGTAAAGAAATGATAAAGCCATTTTCGAGTTACAGGAATGTAAAAGAAATGATAAGTAATGTACATAAATTTTAATTTTTATTACATACCATCTTGCAGAAAATGCTGTGAGATTCTATTAAATAGTAATAACAGAATTTTAAAACTGATAGAATCTATGGAATCAGTAGCAACACAGCCATATTTTTGAAAATTGCCTTTTATGCAGCAGACTAAATTTCTTTTTGGGTGATTTGTAAGTGTAAATGCTAGACAAAATGCAGGTACCTAAGAAAACAACTGCATTTCTCTAATGCTCAAAGCAGTTTATAGAAATAATCTGTAAGTAACCTTACCAATAACTTATTTTTAAAAGGCCCCAGAAAAACTGCTACTTTGCCCATTACTGCAAATCAATTTTCCAAGGCTATGTGTTGATTAACAACTGGGGTGGGGGGGAGGTGTGGGAAGACAGGCAATATGAGGAAGAGTGAGAAGAAAAACAACAAAGCTCATAGTGCTCATATAGCTGATAAATAGCAGGGTGTAAGACCCTAGACTTGGATGAAAAGAAACTTTCTTATAAATAGTTCACAATATACCTGAAAAAGTCTGATTCCCTGCAAGAGGGCAGTAGGTTTAAAGAGATCTGGTTCTGCTCTTGACTCACACGCTGTCCTACTTCACTGGCTTCAGATACTCATTTTTCACTGATTCCACATCATTTGCAAGTTCTGATTATTTAAATTGAAAGACCTCAGGGAAAAAATAAATAAAAATAAAGCAGATAATAATAATGCTATATTTACATTTCTGTTGGTCATGTGACTGAAGCGTGGGTTATAATGTGTGCATCCAGCTGAGCTGATGCTATGACTGTCTGAGAAACAAGCCTTTATGAAGAAGCAGCTAGAGCAAAAAGAGACATATGAGAGGTATACGGACTCTGGAAGCTCCTATGTTGATCTTTCATTTCATTTTCCATTTAGTAGACATGTCAGAACTGCAGGGGCTAAGTTTGTTTTGGTGCTTCACTGGCACAGTTTTCCAGGTTGCATAGACAACCTGGTGATCTTGGCTTCTCATCAAGAGCAAAATGAAATAGATCTATGCTGCACTTCTTATGCAAGAATATTGCTGCCTGACCCTCCAAAATAAGGTCTTTTAGTTCACAGAAATCCGATAGGAGCTCACTAGCTACATAATTTTCAATTCTCAATTCAGGGTTTCCTGATATATTGAATGCTCCTCTGTTTTTAACAGTAATTTGCAAATACTGTTCACAGTATCACACAGACAACCTGGGGAAATGCTTTTTCAGTCCACTTAGTTTTTCGCCTTCCTGTCTAGAGGAAAACTGTGTTTGGTGCCTGTATCAGATAACTATACCAAGTTCATTATGAAATTCTGATAACCCCTTTATTTCTCACCTTTTGTGTCTGAGAAAGAAAAGGCAGAGAATGAGACTTGTATTCCTAAAGTTGCATTGTAAAAGAGAATCACTATTTATTTCATGTGCATACTTACCCATCCTTACCACTTATCTCAGTCTGTTCCCCTTATCCCCCATTCTGTTGGGCTCTGTTTTCACCTGATGATTGCCTGGATCAAAAGCACTGAATCTTCCAAATTACAGGCCAGTACCTATATCAACATCCAAGGAAGGTGAAGTTCTATTTCCCCTTCTTTTTCATAGCCATTGCTACAAAGGACAAATGACACAGTCCATGCATTAGCTTAGTAAATCTATCTTTTTACTAAGGTGATTTTCAATTCATAGCTTCCTCTCAAACGTGCTGCAAAGGTGGCATGTGCATAAAGTGTGAAAAGAAATTCAGAGACACATGGTGATGAAAGGACTGTGGTAAAGCAGCACGCTCTTCCCACAAAACAGTATGAGCACAACTGTAGGCCATTTTATAAAATGGCAGCAGATATTTGTCTTGACGACACAGAATGAAGGGGTTTTTTGACCCTTATCCATAAAAAATTAATAGCAATCATCAGAATGTTACATAAACCAGTGCTAATTAATGGAACTTTCTGTGAAGAAAAGTCTTTTAAGATGTGTGTTCAGACAAAGAAAGAGAAGATGGGTTATTTTAACACTCATGCAGGTTCTTGTCCTCTTGAAGTATTTTTATTACTAATTACTTAGGTTCTAAGTAAAGGGAAAAACAATATTTTTTCTGTTCATTCTTAGACCATTTCACACTGCAAGAGTGCATATGAGCAAGCTTGTATTTCTTCATCCAAGCAAGTGCAAGCCACAGTCTTGACAATATTTAAGGTACAAGACACACTGCATATTTGACCAGTTCTATATAGTTTTGAAGGTTCTGGCTTTCTCTTGAAGAAATTTGTCCTACAACATTTGACCTCTTGTTATTTATACATTTTGTATAGTCCTAGTAAAAGTTTCATATTTTTTATATTTTTATTTATAAATATTTATATTTATATGTTTTAACATATTTTCTAGTAGGCTAACAAAGCTTGATTTAGACATGTTCAGATTTCCCCACATGGACCTAAAAACTTTTAAAATCAAAAGTTTATTGGGTAAAATGAGAATGGAAATTCCATTCTGAAGCTAGACATCCGTCTTTGAAACAGAGAAAATTGAAATTAGGGGAAAAACAAAAGCTGCAAGGGTTGTACACCCCTCTCTCTCTGCCAGCTGGGTTCTTGAAGGTCAGCCCTTGCTCTCAGTCCCTCAGCAAGCTTCTGAGGAACACAACCTCTGCTCTGGTCCCTAGGAAACACTTTCTGGCAAGGCTGAGGTCTGTTCATTACTGCCCACTGCAGTCTCTTTAGTCTCTTGGTATTTAATCAGCTCTTACTGTTGCCTTTTCCCCTCTGTAGTTCCCATAGGAAAGACACAAACTTGCTCCAGACAGCCACCTGATCTTATATTGTCAAGTACTAGTAAGTCCTTGCAAACCCAGGAAGGAGCAGCAAATGCTTTGCCTCAAAGCAGGTCAAGAGTTTCCCTCACTTCTTTTGGAGGCAGACAGTAATCTCTGGCCAAACAAGCAGGCTGTGAGACAGATCCCCAGCTACGTGGCTTCCATGTCAGTGCAGGCTTGCACCTGACTTGCTCAGAGTCAGGCAATGCACATTCATATTGGTTTGCAAAAGATCATGGAGATATACAAAAAAATAAACACCGGGCATGTCAGCAGACATCAAAAAATGAATATAGGGCTAATTCAGTGCTTACTCAAGTTTCACTACTCTACATGCATGCATGTTAGGACAGCTTGTAGTCACTACTTCTAAATTATTATTATCTGTATTTACCATTTGTTTTTATTTTGTTACCACCTAGAAGCAAGTCTGTGTCTCATTGTTCTGGACACCATATGAAAATAATTGATGAGAAAGTCTGTGTCCTTAAAAGCTTTTAGTCTGAAGGATAAGCCATAAATGCTAGATGAAACAATCAAATCAACTGAATGAACCTGGGGGAAAACATGCACCAAAAATCTACAGTTTAATATGTTTTGCATCACAGCCTCAATTTTTTCCATCTGTTTCTGACTGATAACATCCTGGGAGGTACCACTTTTCCTGTGACTGCTTTATTTAGTAGTGTTTCATGAAAAAAAAGTTGCCTCTCTGTGGGTCATTAGTGGAATGAGTACAAGTGAGCACAACTTTTTAGAGGTTTGGGCCTTCCAATTCCTTCCATAGGAAGATAAATGCAGAAAGCTTCGAAGTAATTGTTTGCTGTCCTATATTGTCAATAGCAAAGGTAGTTCTAGTAACAGGCAAGTCAAAGAAAGCAACTACATCTCACTTCTTCAACCTTTCTGTGTGCAATTCCACCAAAGTCAAGAGTTGTACAAGATTGGATTCAGCCATAAGATGTTGCAAATTAAAGTTTCCTTTCAGCAAATGAACGTAAAAAAACTAAACCAAAGCATGGAGAAGTCTGAGGTTTCTTTTCGTTTAACTTTTCTAAGGGTGGAAAAAGATCTCCTATTAAAAGCACAACCCAGCAAAATTAAAGGTAAACAAATTTGCTTAAAATACCTAAGTACATATTATATTCACAACTCTTTTATCAGTCATTTAATGTGTTATGATAGTATTTTCACTGTTGGAAGTTAATGATTTATGTCCACTGTAATTATGATTCATGATATCTGTGTTGTCTTAAAGAATTTTGTCAAAAATTTCAAAGAATGCTAACCTAATAGAAAAATTTATCATTTACTTATTTACTCACCCTAGGAAAACATTAAATTTTTATATGGTCACTCACAAATTGCTATTAACATGCATTAAAGCACTTTTTATTATCTAATGTACAGAAAAGTATTGTTCTAATTTTTTTTTTTTTTCAGGACATAATTCACTTTTGTTCAAGGTGTAGACAAAACATTGCATCTAATATTTGCCAAAGTTCATTTTGCTTTAATGTCTATCCATCTAACACCAAGTCCAGATAAGGGTCACAAGGATAATAAGGGACCTGAAGCACCTCCCATATGAAAACAGGCTGAGAAAGCTGAGGCTGTTCAGCCTGGAGAAGGGAAGGTTGAATGGAAACCTCACAGCAGTATTCCAGTATCTGAAGGGGACCTACAAAGATGCTGGAGAGGCGCTCTTCATCAGGAACTGTAGTGATAGGACAAGGGGTAATGGGTTCAAACTTAAACAGAGGAAATTCAGGCTAGATATGAGGAAGAAGTTCTTTACTGTGAGTGTGGTGAGGTACTGGAATGGGCTGCCCAAGAACTGGTAAATGCTCCATCCCTGGCAGTGTTCAAGGCCAGGCTGGACAGAGCCTTGGGAGACATGCTTTAGTGAGGAGGCTCCCTGCCCATGGCAGGGAGATTGGAACTAGATGATAGTAAGGTCCTTTCCAACCCTAACCATTCTATGATTCCGTGATCTTAATTAATGAATTTTAAGTAAGGATAAAATTAGATGGTCCAGTGTGCAGGTTTTGGCTCAGCTGGACTGTATTTTCCTCACAGTAGCTAGTATGAGCTAAATTGTTGTAACCAATTATTTAAATTGCTTATTACAGGAATTACTATAGCATGAGACACTGGAGGACAAGCCTTACAAGAAGCAGTGCAAGTTCAGCAGTGACCTGGCCTGATCTGGCTTTGGTGCTCTGTGGGAACTGCAAACCATACTGTTCCTGCTATGTAGGTAACTAAAGAAGAAGAAGAAGAATTGCTGATACTGCACTTTGGTCTTGAGTAAGCCACGGAGTGCTTGGGTGCCAAGTTGTGCTAGGAAGCAGACAGGGGAGTGATTTTTTATAGAACAGAATTTATAGTGACTGAAAGCAGTCTAGTAATGACGTCATTGCTGTTTGGCTTCATGGCTCAGACCCATATCTGTATGCTATATATTACTGTGCTTGAGTGAATAAAGTGGAACTAGTTGCAAAAACAGGTGTGTGAGTGTGTGTGTGTGTGTGCGCATTTAGCCTTTTTTTACAGACGCCGCAATGCACAGTAACCATGCAGCACAGCATTTCTCCTGTCCTAAGTGACCACTATAACATATGGAGCCCAAAGTCATGGATTAAGTGAACTTAATGGGCATTTTAAAGATATTTCTTTATATATATCTTTATATATTTTTTATATATATCTTATAAACATATTTTTCTGTGCCTGGCAAAATCTTGGAGCAGATTCTCTTGGAAAGCATGCTAAGGTACATGAAAAACAACAAGGTGCTTGGTGACAGCCAGCATGGCTTCACTTAGGGGAAATCCTGCCTGACCTATTTGGTG
>WYDI02015285.1:2262-25255 GCA_009867235.2 Psittacus erithacus
AGTTGTATTCTTTCGATTCTCTTCCCCATCCCTCCAGGAGCCGAGGGAGGAGGTGGGGGGGCAGTGAGTGGGCTGTGAGGCAGGCCTAAACCACGACAGGGTCCCTGAATAGGTTGGGTGAACACCCTCCAACTTGGCGGGACTGCCCAGGGAGGGCAGGCGGGTTGGATACAAGGGTCTCCTCCTTTTTGGGAAGCAGGTAGACTACCTGGTATCTTAACTTGACAAAATCACATCTTCAAACTTCAGATGAAAACTATGGACCAAACATTTCTCACTGCAGCTACGACTACTGGGTATATACAGCCTCTTGTTCTGAAATACACTCAACATAGACAATTAGGTACCAACCAGCTTTACAACTGTACCATGACGCTACCACCCAGATGGTGCTGCAGACTTTTCAGCACCAGCAGGAGCAGCTGCTCTAGCATCTCCTGCTTCTTCTATAGCTAGAGGAAGAGGAGAAACCAAATAGACCATAAAGGTCTAAAAGGACGACAATTGAAAACTCAGGAATTTCTGTGAAGCAGCTTCTAATACATGTTTTCCTAAAAGTGGAGTGTGACAATAGCTGATTTACACCAGAGGATAAAGCTAGAGGCTTAGAAAAGAATAGAAACCCTGGCTGCTAACTGGAAAATAACACTGGGAGATCTGTGTGCAACTTACTCCACTGCCGCGACAGCTCAGGGCATATGTTAGAAGCATATGGCCACATAATCTACCCCAAAATGTGATATGTCTCTTACCAAAGGCAACTCAGCAATATGCTATAGACATATCGGCTGCTGATTCAACTGCAGTAAGTTATTCTGCAATTAAAAATAAATTTTCATCAGCCTGTGCACTTTGCCAGCCCTAAGAGCACTGCAGACAGCATGGCATGCTTTAGTTCCATCACACATAACTAACAAACTTCACAATCCTTACTGTTTACACACGGAAAAGGGAATTTGCTGTGCTTGCTGGAAAAGTTGGTCTACATGAATTCACAACGCGGAATTTTAAGGAAATCTTTCAATTTTCCCTACCTGAGAGGAGGAATGCCCAATAATGCAGAGACTGATAGCATCAGAATTTCTGCTCTTAAGTCACCTTGACACTACAGGTAAGGAAGGCTTTCATATTTGGTTTACTGACTGCAATAGCAGAGACTGTAAGCATGCTTTCTGAGAAAGAAATGTGATCCTAAGCACAAACCATGAGGTGTGATGAACTGCATAACTGTCATGTCACATATCCTGGTCAGCGCAATGGTAAAAGCTGGCAAAGGGTCATCACTAACAGTAGGGAATCAAAGATTTTCATGGGAGCTCTTGGGCAGCTCACAGTTTGCCCTTTTAAGCAACAGCCTCAAGGAGTATTTTATGAATGGTTCCTTCTAAGCCTCCTTTTGTGGAAAGTCCTACGTCTGTTTTGGACTGACATATGCCAGGCTGAGGGTTTTTTTCTTCTGCAAGGCAGTGGTTCTGGGGCTCTCCTGTACGCTTTTTAAACTAAGTAGCACACATTGAACTGGACAAACTGTGCCTTACTGTTCCTCAGAAGTTTTTGTGCACGCTTTTGTAAATGTTCAACTTTGTATTCTGGGTTAAATATGGCCAGTCCCAAGGTCTGTGGGTTGTTTACCTGTGGGGCCTGGAACACATGCTTCAAAATCCTTTGTAGATATGAAAAAAGCACCTCAAAAATACAACTTATCGACAGATGATAAATCCCACACACACACAAAAAAGAGCTTTACAATCTATTAAAAAGCAGGTTCATTGTCTTAGCACTGTGAGCAGTGAAAGAAGTGACAAAAGTGCAACCAGGAGAACAGTATTTTAATCCTCTGCTGGTCACACATCTGTAATATTTGTGGGCTTGCGGCTCATTAAGGAAGGTCTGACACTCTCAGACTGACTTTTTCTTATGTGTGGATTCCTGAAAATTATGGCTATTCATATAATATATTGCATTAGAGGAGACAAAGCAGTTCACACAGATGACTTCCCATTTTTCCTGTCAGGCCAAAAGATACAACAGAGGACCTTCTTGTGAACTGCAGTTCCCAACAGAGCCTGTTCCCCAGCCACAGAACAAAGAAACAGTGACTCTTCTGTAGGCAGCAGGGCAGCAGTCAAAAAAGAAGCAGGACAGCACTCTGAGGAAAATTTTCTCCAAGGATTACATTAATGCATCAGTTACCTTCATGTCTTCATGCCCATTTACTCCGTCAAATTCTACTTCACTATTCCTAGCCCTGCTGCAGCTGCAGCAAATAATCTGGTGCTAATCTTTAATTTACCAAAACTTCCAGCCTCTTTCCTGCATCCTTTTCCTTCTCTTGACTGCAAAATGCCCTACTGAGACAAATTTTCATGTAGGAAACATGAAAATTCTCCCTCCCCTCCAAATTATGGGGACATTTCTGTCCCTCCTGTTGCCATTTCAGGATGCAACCACCAAAGCCTTCTCCCATTTCCACTTTTCCTTTTATTTACTTCTGGATTATTATACATTCCTACAGTGCTAAACAGAGCTACAGAGCCACAGAAACTGCTACTGTTAGGGACTTATTGTATACTGGATTGCTGCTCAGTCTTCAAATCATATTTCTCACCTGAAAAGGGAGAATCTGGTAGATGGCTCAGACAGCTGCGGCAGCCAGTACAAAACAACACGCCTCTTTGGAATTTATATGCGTGTTTAAGGGAACTAAATTGTGGAGTCAAGCAGACTTAGCAGAGATGATGTACCAAAATCACCAGACCAGGTTTACCACACACTTTTGTCTTCCCTTTGGGCTAACTGATCATATTTCTGTGTTGTACTAGGTTGCAAAATACATTTAGGTGTTTATATTTTAAGTAGGGTTTGTTTGTTGTAAACTGCTTGGTACAACATGCTGCCTAAGTCTTATTTGCATTTTCATCCCTATGAGGGTTTGGTAGAATGAAAAGTATGTTGCAAAAATTTTCTTTATATAAAAAGTATTACTGTGATTTGCACTGATAAAAATGCCTGGCCAAGGTTTATTAGGAAAAAAAAACCTTGATGAGATTTGTACTGATGAGCTGAATTCATTTCCTGCATGATCAAAACGCAGCATACACCCGGGTACAACTACAGACTGCAATTTCAATGCACACATCTTGATGAAGGAGTATCTTCCTTTTAAAAGAAAACAAAATTTGGTACTACAGGGAGGCTATCTTATGATAGGGTAAAAGACAGTGAACAATACAGGGGAGCAACCCACGATGGGAGAGTGACAACCAGACCAGGGAAGAATTCATGCTATTCAGAGGCTCAGTCAGGCCAACAATCCTGAAAGGAGACAGGGACGAATGCAGCATATTTCAGCAAGCAATAACACATTATTTTTAATAACAGTTGATGCCTACCAGTTTCTTTTCCTATATAACCGGCATTGTGAATTCTTATGGATATACTGGGGTTCAGGCACTGGGTGTCCGTGTTCATCTACAGTCTTGGCCAGCTTCTTGCAAATCAAGGAGCAACTGGCTGTTAGACATTCTTTCATAAAACAAGCTATTAGTACAGCATTTCTTGGCACCCTCTTCTTCAGCTGTACAGAAGAGAAAGGATAGTTCTCGGACTCGAAATTCTGCCAAACCTTCTGAAAGCTGGCCAAGGTACCACTAGTAATCCTTGTATATCTTCTTTGCCTTTGATTTTGGCAAGGTATCCCACTGAGATCTGGGCAGTCACCACCATAAATGATACTCTAAATGTACACTTCCTGTGTACTTGGATGCCAAGACAGAAGAAAATCCAGACACTCAACACTTATCTGGCTGAAAGCAAGCAAAAGCATAGCACAGCACTTAGGTGGCTGGTGGGCATAGTAAATTGATTGGTAGAGCAACTGAACACAGAGACAAATCTAAGTGCAAATTAGCATCTAAATCTGGAAATGGCATTCAGTCAAGATGACAGAGGCCGCATTGACCATGCAAGAGGACAGATGAACCATCAAGGCACAGCAAAAGGCACAGCAAGGCACATCAAAGAAGTATAGGAAAATAGCTAGAGCATCAGCAACATACTACAAAGAGAAGGCTTGACAGAACAAAGTGTTCCAGCATAACTCCTGTGCTAAACTATTTCTTTTTTCAACAAGAATAAACACTGCAGAAAAATGACACAACTACACTGAAATGTGGAACTGCATCAGGTGAACACATATTTCTATCCTGCTGCAAACAGTTCTGCAAACAACTTTACACAATCTAAATATTTTTACAGGCTATTTGCCATAATTTTTCTTCAAAGCCTTTTTGGTTTAGATAAGTATGCACACTCCTGGAGCATTTATTACTGTTCATTATGGTTTTGCACAAGTGCACAATGTTTTTAGCTTTTATTGCTATTATTTCCCAAATTACAATAAAGCACACACTCCCAAATGCGGTCCAACTTTAGCAGAAGTGAATTCAATGAAAGTTAATAAACATTCACCTTTTCTCACATAATCCATTCTGCCATAACTTGGTTTTATCAGGATGAAGCCCACCTGTTAAAAACCACTTCAAGTATGACCACAACAATTTCAAGATAACACTCTCTAAACACTTTAAATCCTACAAATTTTAAGGGAATGGTTTTGGTTTATACATTTCTGTAACAGAAGGAGGAATTATCCTGAGCATAACTAAACAAATCTCAGGAAGGGTAAAACCCTGATTAAATTGACAATTTTCCAACCCTTCTACATTTCTACACTAATTACACTAAGTGAAAAAGTATTGTGAACTTCATTATACAAGTAAAAATAACCTAGCTATTGTAACAGAGAGCTTCAATTAGCCTTATACAAGAATAAACAGCTTCAAACGTCATGTTCTTCTAAAAGATGTGCAGGATAATTTTTTAATAATATAATGTTGATGTTTTAATAGGGGTTTTTTAGGTTTTATTTGAATATAGAATTAATGCTGCAAATAAAATACACAAAAGGTAAAACATATAATGTACATTACTAAAAAAAAATAAAACTGTGAATCAAGCTCACATTGCTTCTGAACTCCATAACTTGTCCAATGCATACACAACTGCATTCAATTTAAAACTCACTGTACTGCAAATGTTACTGCTGAACATTTAAACTAAAGTACAAGCTCTATCAGTAAGTCCTTTGTTAAATACAATGCATGAAAAGGAATCATTAATTATCCAGGATGACTCATGAGCCTATGTTTATTTGCTAAGTTTTATTAAATAAATGCTACATTTCACAGAAACATGCTCCTCCTTAATTTGATCTTCTGCTTAAGTAGTGATCAGTACCAATTTATTTTTTTAACTGTTGGAGAAAAATGTCATGGAAATAACACCTTCAGATATCTTGGAAACTGTTCACTCTACATAAATTCTAAGATGGGTATCTGTACTCTTTAGAAGCACACAGTCAGGCAATATCCCAGCTGCAATGTTTATAGCACAACCAAAGCAAGCTCCTCTGCTTCATTCAACTGAAGTCTTGTGTACCCCAGTAACCCCAGCAGCAATTCTACCTGTTGAAAAGCTAGCATCTAACATTTTGGCTCGTTGTAACTGTTACTATTTCCTTTCCAACATGTTACAAAATACGCTCAAAAGAAATTCCAAAGCAAAGGACAAGCATGGCGACACTCCTTTTGGCATTCATCTCTTTGGATTAACTGCAGGCATGTTATCAATATACCATAACTCAACCTACAAAATCAACCTTACATTGATTTTCCAAATTGTCGCTAACAAGCACATAACCTCTACGTCAGTTCTCAGGACAAAATTATCTTGGTATCCCCAGAGCTAAAGGTGTAGCAGCAAATCATTTGGTGCTCATGCCAACCTTTATTTCAGGGAGATTGTGTATAACAGTCCTTGACACTAGCTCAGGCTCTCAGTGACAGCCAAGCACAGCACTGGTGTGATCAGTTCATAACCACAGGGCTACTCTATCATCTCTCACAAATAATGCCAGGATATTGTGTCTTCCCAAAATTCTATTAACTTATGAAAGAAACTGTTTGTTTTCAGCTCTCCTTCCTAGATACTAAAAGAGATGAATTCACAAAACATAGTTTTTGTTAATATTTAAAATACTCTTTGTGAGACTACATGAACTCTCAAAAATTGCAGGTAATATTGGACCTTATGATCCATTCTGACTATCATGTTTTCAGAGACAGTAAATAGTTTTGAGGAAAGAGTATCAACAAGGTCATTTTCTACACTGACAAGAGGAATCTTTGTAAAGGTAAAATACAACCGTAGTATAAGTATCAAAAAACCATAGGTTTTATTCTAATGCACTGCTTCAAGAGATTTCTCATACTACTATATGCATCCCCCAAAATAGTTTAAAATCACCTAAAAAGGAACCACCTGCATAACAATACTGCAACCGTTGCAGAGGAAGCATTGTTCAGAAACTGACTGCTAATCAGCAGAAGGAAAAAAAACTATCACCTCCTATCAATAAACTGGACTTCAGGTGTGATGCACAGCAACAGCAAAGTTTTCCTATTTGGTAATATAACTTCAGAAATACCCCATGTAATGGAAGGGAAATCAGACTTTCATTTAACACAGAGAGCAGCAAATTCAGAATTCTGCTGCTAAGCGATGGACAAAGAAAAGGGACTCACTGACTGGGTCTTTGCAACTGCATAGTACAGCAATAATATGACGATACCAGCATTACAAATAAAATAAATCTATACTGTGCATGAAAGAACATGAATGCATGGAAGGTCAATAAAAAAATGTCAAGATCAAGGAGAACATAAAGATTCCCAACAAACAGGGTATACAACTCTGTACACTGAGAAATCCTTTTGTTGATGTAGCTATACTTTTTCGAGTCTTTCAGATCACTACACTGAACTATAGATCTTCTATTACAAACTCTGCAAACACCTACTCTAAGAATCAGCCTGAGCATTTGTTGCCCTGATTATTTTCTCTCACCTTAACACTTTGTATGATTACATTAATTTTCCGACCTACATGGGGTTTTATTTGTAAAACAGTGCTCTACAAAGCTATCATGACAAATTTGGCTGTGGTCATTAGATCATGTTTTATTTATTTTATAGGTTACCTTTATGATTTGATTATGCAGAGTTTCTGCTTGTATTGAATAAATTGATAATGCTACAGAGTCAGGGAGGATTTAGGGATTTTACTGCCCTTCCAGATATCAAACATCATCATGGAAGGGAACGGCTAAGGCCCTCAGAGCGTCTATCTGTACAAAAAGGCTGTATAAAATTGCCATCAACCAGCCTAGCAGAGTTTAAACACCTCGCTAAGTCCTGATGACATCTAGCTTCCTCGTGTTTCAAAACAAACATGCAAAGTATGAAATGACTGTGAAATCAGGCCTCAAGGGAGACAGAGACAAAAGAATGAATGCGGAGCTGAGAACATAAAGGTTTTATTATAATCAGCAACATAGTTGATATAAGAGAACCTGTTTACCACCTTTGTTGAAGACAAGGTCTTGAACTTTACTTTCCACACCTCATGTCAGGCTACCTGCGATGATGAATTGCCCAACACTTAGGAGAACCCAACATCTATACTCTTATAACTCCAGCCCCCCTCAAGTTAGCCACATTTGCTTACTCATACATCCAGAGCAGTTAACAGGAGCAAAGCAGACGTACATTTAAAAAAGCAGCTAGTCACGAAATTAGCAATTAAAAACAAATTAAAAAAACAAAAAAAACCCCAAAAACCCCAAACATCACGCCACCCCAGATTTCATAAAACCCAACCCAAACACTTCAGTAATGCCCAACAGCACCAGCATTATAGGACCACTACTATGTTACTATGGTTCCAACAACTGACACAATTTTCATCTGAAACATCCTAAATGAAGCTCAGCTGAAACACAAAAATCTGGTTTCAAGCGCAGGGAAGTTACTAAGTTTTAAGAAGCAACTGCCTTCCCAGCTACAAAAAAGAACTTCAATATGCTGTTCCATTTATTTTCATTTCCTTTCACCAAACCCTCATTTTCTCAGGGGGGCTCTGCAGGGGTGGGGCTCAATTTAAAGCTTTCCAAATTAGAGATTAAAAGATTCATTTTCGGAACTATGTGAAGCCGCGAGATTTCAAAAGGATAGCCTTCCTATTCACTGTGAAACCCTTCAGTCCCAAGAGGAGAAACTAACAATATAGCTCTAGAAATCAACCACACCGCTCTCCAGTCCCGTCGAGTTGGGGAGCAAAGAGGAAAGGGAGGCCCAGCCCCGCGTTCCCCCGGCGAAGGCCGCAAGGGCTGCGCTGGGCGGTGCTGGGCTGGGATGGGCAGGGCTGGGGCGACGGCCGGGAACAAAGGACCGGGAAGGGCAAGCGGGCAAGGGAGGCGGGCCTGGGGGCACGGCGCCAGGTCGGGGCTCACCCGGGCCTGTCGCTCTAGCTGGGAGTGGAGGCTGGAGCCCTTCAGCCGCTGCACGATCCGCGCTATGGTGAGGGAGAGCCCGCTGTCCGGATCCAGCATCGCGGCACAACACGCCTAGCCACTGGAGGGCCGCGGCACCCCGCCTCGGTAACCGGCGTTACCAGGCAACTGCGGGAGCGGGGCTGGTCCTTCGGCTGCGTCCGGCTGGAAACTGACGCAGCACAGAAAGGTTCCCGCCGCCGATCATGACCCGAGCGGGACAGCGCCGCCTGCCCTGCATGCCCAAACCCTCGTGGCCGCCCGGCCGCTGAGCGAGCCTTAATTAACCTGTCTGGCTTTGCCCTGTAAAGGGCTAAACTTCCTCTTGCAGTCAGTTATTGCACCTCAGCCGAGGGGCTGTTATCAGTAGCTTACAGTGCCGCGTGTTCTTGAACTGCTGCTCAGCGAGAGCTGACGGTGAAAGGTCTTCAAACCCATTGCAGTGCGGTCAGAATGATTAGCATAGAAAACATTTTCAGCTGCGCAGTATGAGGTAGCAGAAGTCATGTATTCGCATCATTAAAGCTTGAGGTACAGTTAAAAAGTTGCTTTTTAGGACCTGAGGTATCACAACCAGCTGGTCTGAACAGCAAATTCAGCCCTGAGGCTCATTTCTGTGTGCTCCTTGAGGAATTCAGGTGAAGTTTTATTGCGCTGTTGACTATTTTAGCCCTGTCTGCTCAGCACAAAGAAGCATTAATTCATGCTCAGTACCAGGAACCAGCACAGCCCTCATTTAGGCAAAGCAGCTGTGTGGCACTATGTACACCTCATTGGGTGATGTAAATGCAAAGACCTTTAATCCACTTAGCCTTTATGGGAAAATCTGTTCCTATGTGCATCAGTAACAGAACCATGTAATGAGATTCTCACTTAATAAACTAATGTACTAAAACAAAGTACTAATTTTGAAAATCACAGAGTAATTAATAAATAAGCTAAGAGAGTTCAAGGAGGTAACACAGAAAAGCTGAGTTTTGACCTCCAAAGCTAAGCATTAATACCCATTTTCATCTCTGAGGGTGGCAGTGCCTCTGTAAAACAAGGAATGTTTCAAGATTCGGAAACATCAGGTTGTAACTTTTTAATGATGTGAGTGATGCAGATGTGAGGAAATGAAAATAGATGTCGTCAGTTACCTTGCTAGAAAAAACAGCTAGGTATAATATGTATAAAACTGCACTGGAACTCATCTGCCTGCAGCCTCTTTCGACTTATCTGTGTGCATTTCTGGATAAAATTAAGTTTAAAGAAGAATAGTAGCAGAATATCAGAGATATTTAACAAACGGTAGAGAAACCTGGAAAAGTCACTTATGCTGAATCAAAACACTGAGGAGAGCTCACTTCTTAATTCATGGAGAGCACAGAAAGCAAATGCCCAGATACCAGTGCCTTGAACATCTGTTCTAATTTCCATCAAGTTTTCTGTCAGTTCTGCTCTTACATGCATCTATGAAGTTGGGGGCAATAGTGAGCACGTTTTATTTTTTCTTTGTGTATTGGGAATTAATTTGCCCATATTCCCAACTGGACAAGCATACAAAGTGTAATAGCTTTGTGTGCTAGTTCATAATAGAATTCTGCAAAGAGTTCACAGTGAGGCAGTACCTCTCCTCATTTTTCTTTTATTGAGGAGAATCCTTTGTTTGTGTAGGAACTTTATCTGCTAAGACAAGCACATGCAGAAGAAAAGATCATGCCACTAAGCCCCACAGCAAAATGCCTCTAAGTCCAGGGTTTTACATTGCCGCTGCAAGTGCGAGAGTAAGCCCTACCCCTTTGCCTTGTACAGTCCACAGCAGCATCTTCTTTTCTAGTTTTTGAGAGAACCTGTGGACTGCCACAGGGATAGCAAGCGTACATTGCATTTGGCAAGTGTGTTGCTTGATATGTAGGGACTCATAGGTTGAGGACGTTGCTGCTGGCAGCACAACATGGTGTCTGGCTGTTTTCCATGCTGGCATCTGCCGGCAACACGTTCAGCCAGATGGCAGGTTGTGGAGCAGGACAGAAGCCACAGCACCTTGCTAGATAGAAGTGTGTGTTCTCTTGCTTCTGGGGAATATGGGGAAATGGTACATCCAGGTCAGCTTCATGCACAATGCATAAGAATTTGCAGGTCTGCAAAAGCCTCCCTTATCTCTATGGGTCAACAAAACAGGAGAAAAAGCTAATGTCAGCTGCAGATGGGTAATTTGCTCCAGCTGACTGCCTCTGCTGCAAGTTTGCCTTTGTTTGTTACCCTCTGTATGTGCATGTCTGTCACTCTTCATTCCCTGTTTTTCTAGGCTATTTCCAGTCTGGTTTCCTTCCTCCTATGCCCTGGGTTTCTCTTTGGCCAGTTACGTATCCAATATGGGTAAGAAAACTTACTTCTTGTAAATGCCAATCAAAGATAAAAAGGAAGGCAATATAAAGAGATAATCTTTACAGAATCTCACTAAGGGCTGTTAACAGCTTCTTGTGTATCCTTACCATATCCAGTTAAGAAATCTCATGCTTCTTTTTTGCTTCCTTACAAGGAGCTTACTGCAAAGCAGCTTGAGAAATGCAGGGTCATTGGTAAAAAATATCACTTAAATAACTGGCATTGGCAGAAATCCCAACCATCTCTTTAACCTGTCACCCTGGTATCACATGACTGGTTTAACTTGGTTCGTGTGATAAGTGTTTGACTGCTTTTTCATCATGATTTACTTTTAAATTGCAAGTAAGCAACTACATAGGATGGTTTTATGATGTCCAGTACCACATACCAGAGGTGCCTGCTGATTTGATCAGAGGTTCTGGTGTAGGTGTCATTGTTTTTCTGGTTTGGATTTTTTTTTCATGGTCTTTTCCTCTCTTTTTCTCAGTCTTACAATCCTGAACACTAATTCTCTTCACCACTGTATTCCTCCTCCATTTGCAGCTGCAGTGCTCTACAGTGTTATACCTTTCTTTACTGCTTTTTGGGTCAAGTTACTGCAGCTAGCTGTACCTAATACTGGTATCCCAATTATTTATCTGCCACTGCAGGTCTGGAAAACATCAAAAGTTTGGCAAGGGATGGTAAAAACTGCGTCATCAGTATTTGAAATATTTCACCCTTATTCTCTCCCTCTTTCCTTGGTGGATTTTCGATTGAGAAGAGGAGAGGATACTAAGCAACAGATACATCATATCTGTCATATTGAAGTCACATGAGACAAAATGCATTTTGACACTTCCAGGTGATTCTGAAGACCACTTTATTTCCTGGAGTGTAAATGAAGTCAGTAAAAAGGAAAACAACCAAAGGATGCCTGGAAGTTGGCTTTTTCCCTGTGTTAGTTGACCTAATTAAAACCAGGACTGTCTGCAGGTATTCACCAAAGGAAGCAGTTGCCTTGTAAGACAGAGTAATGTTGAAGGAGGTCAACAAAATCCCAGCAGTGTCAATAAAATCCCACAGTCCCAATTCCAAACTCCCAGCAGTCAACAAAACCCCAGCACTTTCAGTCAACTGCTCCCAAGAGAGTCTTCCCCATAGCAATTTGTAACACCCCTGCTGTCCTGATCCCACCTTCATCTTTCATTCTCTTGCTGCTAGAAATGCTGTTATGAAGTCACCTCTCAGGGCTGCTTTCTCTGCTGGGGGAACAGGGGTGGGGAGGGACAGGAGAGGGACACTGCCCCTTTAGCTGTGCTGAGGGTGGGTGCAGTCATGCAGTCAGTTCTGACAGGGTAAGGGAAGGAGGGATGGTGCACAATACGGCTAAGCGTGCAGTCGTTGTCACTTATTACGGTACATAAGCCACCTGCCATTCCTTGACACCCTGAGTAACGGGGTTAAGCTGTCCAGAGGACCTACACATTGCAGTCACCCTGAAAATTTATCATAAATATTGTGTAGATCTCCAAGTTGTTCTCCTTTTTGGCTACATGAGACACTGCCAGGAGAATGACATTTTGTGCAGTCCCTAATGGCAGACTGGGTCACGTGTAAGGATGGCTGTGCCTCAGCCAGATCAATCAAGTGCCATCACAAAAGTATAAGGCATTAAAGGAAAGTAATAAAAAACAAACACAAATACACCCCACACATATCCTCCACACCCCTCCAAATTTGCTTTGCTTCTCTACTTCAAACAGGTGAGTGGGAGATTTTTATCCCCTCTCAGGTAAACTGAAATTTTTGTTGTTATTTTGGATATTTTTCATCTAAAAAGCTGCTCCTGTCCAGACCTTCATTTCTTCTTTCTCTATTTAGAGCCATTTTAACTCATGAAGGTTTAAAACTCCACAGTCCTGATCCTCAGTCTCAAGCCATTAGCAGAATGTTACCTGGGAACTAAATTGTCAGGTTCAGAAAGCTATTCCTTGGATTTTTCATCCAAGCAGGTTCTTTCAGTGAATAAATTCAGTCCTTTGCTCAGTGTGCTAACTCTTTATATTAGACTAGTGGATATTAAACTTTAATCTCAGTTACTGGCCAATCCTGCAAGCTCACCTTTATAACACCCACTGGTTTCCTTGTGCAATCAGAAGCATGATGTATTGTTTGGAACTGATAACACAGAGGTGTGACCGAAAAAATTCTGTCAGTGACTCAGCCTCATCAGTTTCAAGCTTTACCCAAATTACTGCCCAAAAAGTGACAGTGTGTATTTCGACAAGTTTCAATACTTTATTTAAAATAATCAGTTCCTGTGGAGTAATGAGATTTTTTTCCCAAATGCCGCTGATGCAGTCTGATGTAGGAAGCCTAGATGATGTCTCTTCACTTATCAGGGCAGAAAACCTCTCTTATTGCAGACTGTTGTTCATGAGAAGTTATATATTTTATCTAGTACGTGGCTGAACTTGAGAGCTAGACTTTGACTATCAACAACATTAAGAATTATCAGTATAATTTTAGGAGTTTCACATTGCTTCATTTCTTGATCTTAGGTAATGTCCTACCAGACAATGGAAATGCTGAATGAACTGAACAAAGCAAGCAGAATGTTATGAGTTTCTCGTAGTTTTGTCTCCACTGATGGTGCTGATGGTGCTTTTCTTTCCTTGTACAGGTAAATGCTTTATGCCATCGAAAGGGAGCACTGGGTGCTGAATGAATATCTTCACCAACTATGAAATAGAGGCTCCTCTAATTGACCTCAGGCCATGGCATGGGCCTAAAGAACTGTCTATCAAAATACTTGCAAATGTCCTGTATTAGTTCAAAAAAGATTAAGCCAAAATGTAAAACTGAGCCCTGATTTCTACACTAATTCTCTGCTTATATACAGGAATATATTATTGCAGAAAATAATCCTAAGGCACTGAGCACTAATGCTGCCTGTTTAAAGAATCACTACCAAATGATCAGTTTTTACTGTGTAAATAAGCTTATAACAAGAACATTCACAACAATTCAAAGCAACCACCTGAAAAGAGTAGGACAGTGAGGTGGAAGAGAAAACATATGTAAACCACAGCTCTGAAGGCTGGATTAAGAGCCACTGAATAGCAGGCTACCCTGCTCTCACTAACCCTAAAAATACAAACTAGTGTACACATCTGCTTAAAGGAAAAATGGCACTGAAATATTGTACCCAGCTCTAGGAAGCACAAATAAACCCAGATGACTTGATTTCAGTTGAAGCTTTGCACACTGAAAGCAAAGGAATTTAAATATACAAATGCAGTCGTTTTTTGTTTTGCATCACTGTTTAGAGCTCTGTAAAGAAATCTTTCTAATGTACAACAGATTTGCTACATCAAAAAAAGGACAGAGGTACTACGTTAAAAAAATGTATTGCTTTGTTAATGAACAGGATGCAGGACTGAATCTTACAATCTGTATTGCAGGTACATGTTCCCAGAAAGACCAGGAAGTAAAATTAGAAAACATTCACAAAGGTCATAGTGCTAAAGAGCTGAAGAAAGATTGGGATTATTTGTATTCATTGCAAAAAGGAAAGTGAAGAGACAAATTATGAAGCTGGTAAAACAATTTAGCAAAACTGTACAGATTTGCTCTAGCTGAAGCTATCAGTCATTAGTGTGAACAGTCATACAGCAATGTAATTGGAGGAGTATGTAATGTCAGAAGGATAACTGTGCTTCATTAGACAGCTAAGGTGTGGAATATTTAAAGTCAGATTTTTCCTGATCCAGCTCCAGGAGCCCACGTGCCTGAGCTGAAGATTGTCAGCAACTTGCGATAATCCAGCCTCCTCAGCAGGATGCCTCCTTACCCTCCCTGGTGACTTTTATCATGGATCACTTTAGTTCTTCATAGGAAGGAGCCCTGCAGCCAACATTCCTACCCACTGTTTTCCAGAGCAGATGGGATAAAAGGTGCTCCCACCTTAAATGAATATGTAGATATACACTAGTAGCCAGTGGATAAAGAATTCCTGTTTTTTGTCTGAATCTGCATTCAGGCTTGCAACCATGGAGAGGTGAGCAAGGTAAATTTGCTGGGTAGAATGTATATCATCAGCCTAAAATATAGCATTAAAATACCTCATTGTTGTTGTTCAACAGCAGAAGGGCTCACCTTCATTTATGAGGATTTTGATTTTGGTAAAAATTATATAGATTTTGATCAATGAGGTGACACATAAACCTGTCCCCACATATGTACTGGCCTAAAGGGAAATAGTAGTGGGAGATGACACTGATTCTTTGAAGGAATCTATTTTAAAAACATAGTTAATTTTTTCCCCAAATGTAACTGTGAAGATTTGCAATAAGAATGGGGCAAAGACTTGAAACAGCCTATCGAGCAGATTTGGTAAGGGATTTGGAGGACAAAATATATGTATGCATATTGATTTTATAACCAAATGCTCACTTAGAAAAACACTTTGCTTTGGCATCGTTATGCAGTGGTTTAGGACACCAAAGCCCCCAAATGTCCATAGCCATGCAGTGGTTTTAACTTTCAGCGCGTTTAACTGTGACAAGAGTTAATATGCTTTACTTTTTAAATTTTATATATATATATATTAATATCCTTATGCAGTGAGATGCTACAGGCTTTCATAACTTTATCCAAGAGGCAGAAGTCTGAGACCTAACCATTTATTTACTCCTTAGCACTGGATAAGAACTCTGTTGAAGGTACTGAATACAGCTCAATTGCATGGACTAAGGGATGAACACTCTGGAATTAAGATGATATCTGCAAATTCATGATTGTGGTTAAGTTGGTTTAAAGGAGGAGAAATCACACAGATGGGAAGGTCAATTGCTAAAGAAGCACTCATGAGGATGCATCAAAGAAGGTACAGAGGAAAAGAAGTCCTTATGTTACTAACTGAGTCACTATGTAGTGAAAAGCATGGTGGGAAAAGTGTAACCAAGGAAAGAACCTGTTTTGTTTCTCATTCCGCTGTACTGTTCAGGGAAATGAAATTTACTGCCGTCTTGATAAGTGAGCTGGGTTTCATCAAAGACATATCAATTTGTACTGCCAGTTTCTTCTCAAACAGCATTAAATCTGGAAGGTCTTGGATATTTAGTAACATGTCAGACCAGAAAAACAAGTTTCCTATCTTCTTAGGAGCGATAATATTGTATATGACCTACCACCTACTCCTTCCTAAAACTAAAAATGTATTTAGAAAAGTATATCATGATCAGATTTTTTAGAATTTATTTGAATATTTCCCACAGAATCCAATCTTAAATTTCCAGCTTTCTCTATATAAGGTCTTGTGAACAAGATATTCCAGTATGAAATGACTCACTTTAACAGCTAAAGAAATAAATAGTGCTTTACTTTTTATTTTGCCAGAGCATTCCTGTTTGACTTCTAGTAACAACTTTTGTGAGCAGTCATTGAGAATTAAGTGAAGATTTTGGAGAGATCTGTCTTTACAAAGTACAAAATTGCAGCTGACACTTCTGGCTTTCTAACTGAAATGTAAATGAAATATAAAGAGATAAGATTACTGTAAGATTATGGTTTGAGCAATATTATACTTCTCATACTGCTGGGTTTAAAAGCAGAGTGAGTGAAAGTAAAATCTGGGAGCATTTCCCTAGCGTGTCACTTGAATTATTTAAAACCCCTTTACTTGCTCCAGCAACTTCGAAACAAAGCTTGTAAAATAAAATACTAATTGTTACTGATCTTTTGCCATTGTCTCATCAGAAATACTTTTCCTGATTCAATTTTTTTATTTTCCCCACATTGCAAGAGTGCAAAATGAATGCACTAGAATAAAAGGAGAACACTGGGAAAAAATAAGGTATCCAAGAAGTGGCACAGTAGCCACAGTTACTAAGACCTGTGACTGTTTTGCACTGCTTCGTCTGTAAAAAGCATGCTTAATGCCAATGTAGTTGATTACAGAAAGGGCCAAACCAGTATGCATGAAATTGCAAACGTAAGACAATGACATCAGGCACAAAAAAATTATTGAGAGAAATCATCCACATGAGTTGCAATTTTTCAAATATTTTTTAAAGCGAAGTCAACTATGTATCATGTAACTTTCTGTATACAGGGATTACATCCCAAAGATCCAACTTCTGATATGTTCATCTTATTTAAAAGCCCCTTCTAACCCAAATCATTGTATGATTCTATGATTCTATGTATATCTGGGAATACCGCGGCCTCTTAACTGAGTCTGACTCTATCAAAAAGGGAGTGTAGAGAATTCAGAACGGAATTTGTCCTTGGACTTCTGTTTCTCCCTTTTTTTGAGAGTTATGTCTTCTCCATGGCAGCTTTAACGCAGTTTTGTACTATAAGCAAAGACTAAACAATGAAAATGAATTTAAAACTTGCGTGCTTTCAGTCACATTAACTCCCTGCACAATGTAATATTGTATAAACATGGACAAATAGTCCAAACTAACTACAGCAATTCTTCCTTGGAGTGTGTTTTCTTAAGAATTATATAGACAAAACCATGGCAAGTAAGGCAAATAATACCACCATTTAACAGCCAGTCTGTGCTGAAACTCTAGAAATTATTATTTTCAGTGCTTGAATAATATTGTGAAATCACTCTGTATGGAAATACTGTCAAATACTCCCAGAAGTGCTTAGTGCTATAGATAAATTAAGGCAGTATTTGAGCTTGATCCACCTCTTTCATTTTCTCAAAAAATTATAACTGATAGATTTCAATGTCAACTGAACAGCAATTATGCCTATCAAAGAAGTCCAAAATGCAAAGATAATTTGGCTAATTTACTAATAAAGATAAGCATCCCAGAAATTAAGACCTAGAACAGAACTTCAGTTGGGGTAAATTGTCTTCACTCCCGATGATCTCCCTGTACCTCATCTTACTTGTTCAATATTTAGTCCAAACTATTAGCCACAGAGTTCCAAAACAAAAAAACCCCTGGCCTTCAGATTGTCACAGTAAAAGAACAAGAGTCAAACGGTAAAATACTTGATTGTGTACAACAAAATGCATAGTCATGAGCCTAGCTTAACATACTATTTTCATTCTAGGAGCCCCAGAACTTGGGGACAACTCACCATCTCACTGCTTGAGTACCCTTCCACGCAAAATCATGACAATGGAAAGCCAGCAAAATTCTAGACCTCTCACAATCCTTTGCTCTTCTTTTCATTAGATCAAAATCCTACTTGGGTTAAGTACTTTCAAGGAGGGAGCATTTTTATTTTGTAGAGATAACTGGAAGGGGTTTGTAGACAATAGTAGCTATCTATGCTGTACCAATAGTAATGGTAGAAGGGTCTTCTAAACATGTCCTGAAATTTTTAGATAGATCTCTAGATTTAGAAATAGCTCTGGATAGCTATTTCATAACCAGATACCCTCCTGTAAATATTGTATTTCCTGTTCTTTTTTCTTATTCTTTGCCCTTACTTCGTAGTCTGAATTGTCCCAAATGACTAAAATTCATACTCAGTTCTTGATAAAAGACTTAGCCAGTTAGTTACTTTGAAAAAGTGAGGCTGTATGTGCTCCTCTTTAGCCACCGAATAATACAGAATTCATCAAATTATAAGCAAATTTTATGTTCAATTTCTTGTGCAGACATGCAAATTTGTGAAATCAGGTGACTGCTGCTCATAGAAAGTTTATGATTCCTATAAAACCTGAAATTTTCAAGAACTACCGTTGGTGATTAAGTGAATGTAAGTGTAATTTTTGGCATTTTTCTAATAGAGACAATGCTCTTGCTTCACGTACCTCAGGTTCTCTTAAGTCAAGGATCATATGGTTCTTAGGAAGTCAGATGTCAATGAACAAATTTCAATAGTATTACCTTAAAGGTATTTATAACTATTACAGAAACTGATGCTCCTCAAAAATGTAGATGTCAGTTCAGATGTCATGAAACACAGCGTAACTTCTCTCTGTACATAGTAAGACACGTGAACTTTGGATTCTTAAATTAAAGCCCTGGCTTCAGACATGCTGGTACCAATTCACCCAATAATACGTCAGCTGACTTTCTTTATTTCCCCCTAATTAATTGTTCAGCCAGTCACTTAATGACTTAGTTGGTGTTGTGAAATGAACATCTCTTTATCTAATTCTGTGGAAATGTGGAAATCTATTTGATCTTAATGTCACGAGTATAGGAGGGCTTCTTTTGAGAGCAGAACTGTCTGATAAACATAGCACTGGACCAAGTCTGAGGAGACTGCCTTCCTTTTCCTGACCCTTCCACCAGCCTATTGAGTGGCCTGTGCCAAATATTTCACTTTTCTGTGCTTCATTTTTTTCATCTTTAAGTTGAAACTCATAGGGACTGCAGTTAACATAACTGGCTTCTTTTTTATACTTCTGAGATCTACTAATGAAAACCTCTAGCACTAAAACAGGAGTGACTCTTTGTTATGTGCTTAACTGGAATCTTAAAAAGAAAAGACTACAGTTCTCAGTTGTTACAGGTAGAGCTTTATTTCGTTGTTCCAGTTTTGAGTTTTCTTAAAGAGTTGAATAGTGTCATGAACAGTTATACCATTCCGTTGCTGACATTTCAACCTATGGGGGCTGTTTCTAGTGGCAGCCCATATCTTTTATCTGTTTGTTACAAACCGTGTCATGACTGTACCTCAGAAACCAGTCTCAGGGGTCTGGTACCTTAGAACATGTGATGGATTTTGACTTTGACTGATGCTGGTTTAGTGTGCAAAAATATGCTCAAATGAGCACATTAATGGTTGCAACACCTGATGGTGTTAAGATAATCCAAAAAAAGTGACCTCTTTGGCCATGTGTTAAATCATCCCAAGCATCCAAGAAGTTAAAATATTGTGAATTGGCATTTCCAAAGAAAGAAAAGTAGTCACCCCCAAAATAATTTAAAAAGTACCTTGAGAGATATCCAGATGGAGTATCATCTATCAAGATCTGTGGCATCTTCCAGGCATTTATTAAGCTACATGCCACAGCACTGCCATACATGACCACTGGAAATGCACTGCAGGGGCAGCAAGAGCAACTTTTTTGCCTTTGATACCTTCTACAGTTGGTGAATGCTGTTTCAGAAATCACTGATGGTACATCCAGGTGCTTTGAAGTAAATTTCATCCTTCTGTTACTGAGTTCAGATGAATATGATAGACACTGGTCTTAATTGCAGTTACTGTGGGACACTGGTAAGACTGAAGCTCAGATCACCTTGAAAAGGCTTAAAATCAGTGTGTTCCTGAGAATTTTGTGTGTTCTCCAGAGGCTGGCCTAATCCAGATCTCCCTGTAGTTTGTATCTATGTGAGTAACAACACTGACTCAGTGGCCTAATGCTAACATAACCTTGGTAAGTGAATAGAAATAGATCATGACTTTCCATATATATTTCTTCTAATTCATTTACTTTATTTCATTTGCCAGGGCAAAAAAGGCCTGGCAATAAAGCAAAATTATTTGTAGGTTTGACACAAGGTAAACATAAGCTTTTCCAAATTCATAATTTTACAAGTGGCATTTCTATTTAAATTTAAGTAAAGATCTTTGTCAAGTTAATGAAAAAACTGAACAGATGATTATTCTTCAGGAAAAAGAACAAGACAACTGTAAATTGATGTGGTTTGGTTTTAGACAAGAAAAGCATTATATACATAGCATGAAATGACAGAGCACAACAACTGTTTTGGCTGCAAGGACAATGTGTGTCCAATTTTTGGCATTATAGAGGGAAAAAGCATTAAGGCTAAAATAATAAAAAAAAGAAATAAAATGTCAGATTCTTTTGTTGCCATGGATTAGGAGCCTGCTGCCGTTAGAATACAGGGAGCTTTTGTATACTTTTCTCTAAACTATCTACAGAGGTAAACTACAGTACCTAAATTATTTCCTAATTAACAAAGCCAATTTTGTTAATAAATTAGTGTTGTCAGTAAAGCAGCCAACTCAAAGGAAGTTCTTGCCTAAAACTCCCAACATCTCAGATAATGCATGACTAAGTTAAAGTGGGACGGACAGTCAGGTTCTTTGGTTTCTCCTAAATAATAAAATTCCCTCAGTGATTACCAAGCATTTAATTAAAGCAGGATCCTTTTGTTTCTCTCTTAAAGCTTGCAGGGAGATGATGAGACGATACTGATCTGCACGGAGAGTGACCTATCATACAGTCAGCTAAAGGTAGTGGAGAGATGTTAAAGAGGCAAGTCAGAACTGTCCAAACATTATGATTATTGGCTGTACGTTTGAGTAAATCTTTGCAAAAAATGCCTAGAAAAGCAAAACTCTTTCATCTTCACATGTTTCATGCTGAAATCCACTCCAAAAGGGGAGTCAAGAGTTTATAGCAAACTCTTACTCATTTAGTCTGCAAATTAACCAGCAGACGTTGAATCCAACTCAGCCCAGGGCCAGATGGTATTCATCCAAAGCTTCTAAAAGAAATAGTAAAATTATTAAACATGATATGTAATCTCTTGCTTAGAACTATGTTGTTGCCAGAGAGAAAAAAATGGGCTAATGTGATGCCAATGTTTAAAAAAGGCTCCAGGGGAGCTAAACCCTCTGAATTATAAGCCAGTCTGTAAGCCTGGCACCCACAGGAAGAAATGGATAAAAATCTCTGGACACATGGTCTGCACAAATTTTGTAAAGGAAAGCTACACCTTATAGATTTAGAGACCTGAGCATGTGAACAGAATGATCCAGCGTGGTTTAAACAGTAACTACACAGTTGTTGATATTTGCACAAGATAGCATTCCCTCACTTGTTCCAAACTTGCTTTAGGTTGAAATTTGTACCCTCTGGAGTCAAACATGGCTCAGTACTTACCCCTCAACCCTTCATGTCTATGCTCCACATGCTGCCTTCCACCACTGTCCTCTCCAGCGCATTTGCTTTCTGCACGGTATGTGACTATACTGAGAGCCTTCACAAAGCAGGATGCATCTAAGGCAGTTTGGTCCATTTTGCATTACTGCTGACTATATGAAGTCTCTGGCTGCAGTTGCTGGCCTCATCGATTTTAGCCCTCTTGCATGTGATTAGTATGCTTGTCTTAACACTGTAGTGAGCCCATCCCTTGGGATGGGGCTAGGTATTCTCTCAGGAAAGCTGGCCCTTCACACCTTCTCACATACTGTTGAGGCTGATGAGAGAGACATGCCCTGGCTTTATAGTGTTTGCTGTACTGAGCTGCAGCCCTGGCCAGACTCTCACCCCACTGAGAGCAAGGGGATTAGTGGGACCTTGCAGTGGTAGGTACCACTGAAGGTCAGCTGTGTCCAGGACTTCCAAAGGGGAAGAACATTGTGCCAAGTCCTCCACAAAAGCCCACTGCTCTCTGACAGTTCAGCCTTCTTCATGTAGCACAGCCATGGCAGGCTTTTTTATGCACAGCCTGGCACTGCCACTGCCACCACCAGTGGGCTCGTATTGGGAAGACATGAATGGCAAGGGATGAAGCCATCTGCTCACATGTAACTCAGGACAATAAACAGGAGAAATATCATCTGAATTTGCACATCCAGAAAAACTGAGCTGCAATGCAAACATGACTCTGGGCTTCCTCTGAAAAAGTGTAACAGAAACGTCAGATTTCCTCCTATTCCTGGAAAAGACAAAGAAGTAAAAGAGGCACTCTCCCCTTAGGCTGGCAATCAGAGGCAAATCCTTGGAAGCCAAGTTCCTGGCATCCATGAGCATCATGTAGACCTAGAGCCAATGATCCATGAATAACTGCTGATTTAGTGGTGTCAGTGCTGGTAAAAGTCTTAATAACTTGGTAGAATATATGCTGAGTTTTCCAATGACTTGCATGCATGCTTCAGGCTTTGTGTTTTGTTTCTTTAACTTGAAACTTTATTACCTCATGCTGTGAGCGCAACACGCATCACTGAGCTGCTATATCACTTCTTGTTTTGTTTCTTCATTTCTTATCTAAGTTGAGCTTCTTAAGGCCTAAGATGATTTGGCACTGTCCTGGGTTCAGCAGTAGCAGTCATTTTTCTCCTTCTTAGTAGCTGGTGCAGTGCTGTGGTTTTGCCTTTTGGTCTGGGAACAGCAGTGATAACACCAATGTTTTTAGCTACTGCTTAGAATGTTTAGACTGAGCAAGGACTTTCTGAGCCTCATGCTCTGCCCTGGGAGGAGGGGAAGCCAGGAGGAAGCAGAGACAGGAC
>WYDI02015286.1:342-14074 GCA_009867235.2 Psittacus erithacus
CCTGCGCCCCCCACCCCTCCCGGCCTCCCGGCTCCGCGGGAACGCAAGTCCCATCTAGGCTGCCCGGGGCGGCTGTGACTACGGGATTCATCAGGCTGGTAGCTGTGACCAGCATTGTCATCGCTCTCCCTTAGCCTGGTCGGAAAACCGTGCCCAAAGCATCCAAATTCGGGAGTTGCCTCGACCTAGCAGGGGCGACAGGAGGCGGCGGCGGCGAGAGCCAAGCGTCGGAGGCGAGTGCCCATCTCTCAAGTCACAACCCCGCAGCATTTGCGCTCAGCCTGGCCCCTTGAAAACAAACCCGCTACCAGCCCACATATTTCCTGGTAATCGAAAGTACTCACCAGAGCCAGCCTACTACGGTTATTAAGCAAATTATGGCAGCAGACGGGAGTATCGTTTGCAAGCTAAGGCACAGGATTTGGGTTTTTTTTTTTTAAAGAGGCAACAGCCAGACGCGTTTTCAGCCTCGCGATTTGGCTCGCCCAGAGAGGTACTTCTAGGGTTATGTTCTACGGTCCAATCCCTGGAAGCCAACTGGAAAGGGAAGTCATGAAGCACAAGGGCTGCTGCCTATGTGAGTCTTCCCCTAGAAGCAAGGTTGCTGAGGAAGATCCTGTTAAACAATGGCTCAGCACCGGCAGCCAATTGTTCTCCGTACTGTACACCCGGTAGTCACCAAAAAGGGGGAAAAAAAATAAAAAGGAGGAAAAAAGGAGCAAAAAAATGAAAAAAAAACCGCAAAGAAAGACATATAAGAAGAAGCAAACAAGGAAAAAAAAAGAAATGAAAGAAAGTAAAATACCCACACGGGAAGAAAAAGGAGCCCATGGAGACTAGGTCTGGAAGAAGAAACTAGTTTTAGAGGAAGTGCCATTCCTAGGAAAAAATCAAGACATTCTGCTTCAGAGTCCAGCCAGGGTGCAACTTCTTATGCGGGGGCCTGGCGGTGTCAAAACTTTGAAGATTAATGGATTACTTTGTTAATGACTCAAGGCGTCAGATTGAGGTGCTTAAATGATTTGTGAGGTGCAAAGCGTTTTCCTGACAGTCCCAAACAATGAAAGAAGAGTGTGCGGGTGGAGGCGAGGGAGGCAGCAGGCTGCAGGACAAGCAGCCACACACACACTCACACACACACTCGCAGCCTCTCACACAAACATATCCACGCACACGCACCCTCCCCCCCGGCCCCGATCATTTCAGATTAGGACGCCAAGGGGATAGATACTCGAGATATCATTTCTCTTTTTAAAAAAAGTGTAAATAAATCCTTTCTGGCCCCCAATGAGGCGTTCCTTCCCGACTTTTTTGGATCAATCAAACAGACAGTGGCTTCTTTTGATTAAAGCCCAAATTGTCATTGGGCAGAGGCAATCATGTGACAGCCAATTCGGTCCAATTTCAACCTTGTCTCCATGAATTCAATAGTTTAATAGTAGCACGGTCCCCATACGGCTGTAATCAGTGAATTAGAAAAAAAACACCCCACCAGCGATCTTCTATGCTATATTTTTTTCTCCTCTCTCTCCTTTTTCCTGGGCCTTCCCCCCCCCGAGTCCCCTGAATCCGACCGAACTTTTTCTCCGCGGGGGCTGCCAGTTGAAGGCCATGAATTTCGCATTTGAGCGAGAGATCGGTTTTATCAATAGCCAGCCATCGCTTGCTGAGTGCCTGACATCTTTTCCCCCTGTCGGTGATACATTTCAAAGTTCATCAATCAAGAACTCGACGCTTTCACACTCGACACTGATTCCTCCTCCTTTCGAGCAGACCATCCCCAGCCTGAACCCCGGCAGCCACCCTCGCCACAGCGGCGGCGGTCGGCCCAGGGCGAGCCCCCGCGGCCGCAGCGGCAGCCCGGGCCCCGCCGGCGCCCCGCCGCAGCCGGAGTACCCCTGGATGAAAGAGAAAAAGGCGTCCAAGCGATCCGCGCTGCCGCCCGCCTCGGCCTCTGCCTCAGCCGCCGGACCTGCCTGCCTCAGCCACAAAGGTCAGTCCAAAGACTCGCCGCCGGCCCCGCTGGGCCGCTTTTTTTGGCTCCCCGCATCCCCCCAGCTTCGCGGGGGGACGAGGCGGAGGGGCGGGCGGGCGGGAGGATGGCGCTGTCCGGGCTAGAGGGAAACCCAAACTTTCCCCCAAGTTGCTTAATGCGGGATGATTTATTTGAGTTGGAGCTGACCTCTCTTGTCTCGCCGTCTTAGAGTTAGGATATTTGACAGTAATGAAGAGTGATAGATTGCTCCCGCTCAGCTAAGCAGCTGATGCATTAATTATAAATTGCGGTATGGCTAATATAAAGTTTGCTTTGGTGTGGGGAGGTTGGGGAGCTGGATGCAGTGATTTGGCAGAGGTGGCCGAGAGGCGCGCAGCACCAGGCTCTTAGCACTGCAACACAATGGCTTTACTGCATCCAAAGGCGGCCATTTTGTTGCAGTTGCTATTTTATGCTATATGGACATATAGATATAGACACATACTTGTGGAAAGAGCACTTCCCCTCCCCCCCCCCCGGGATACGATGTGCTGGGGTGCTGAAATTCAACCCGTGCATTTATCTGTTTCGTGTGTGCTTGCGTTTGGGTTCACTTTCTCTGCTCTGGCGGTGGTGAATTGGGGTGCGTGTGGTGGTGGTGGTTTTCTTTTTCTTTTCTGTTTTTTATTTTCTTTTTTTTAACAGACCCCCTTGAAATCCCCGATAGCGGTAGCGGTGGATCTAGGCGGCTGAGGACTGCTTACACCAACACCCAGCTTTTGGAGCTAGAGAAAGAATTTCATTTCAACAAGTATCTCTGTAGACCAAGGAGGGTTGAGATTGCAGCCTTGCTGGATCTGACTGAGAGACAAGTTAAAGTCTGGTTCCAGAACAGGAGGATGAAGCACAAGAGACAGACCCAGTGCAAGGAGAACCAGAACAGCGACGGAAAATTTAAGACCCTAGAGGACCCCGAGAAAACGGCGGAGGAAGAGGAGGAGGAGAAATCCCTCTTCGAGCAAGCCCTCAGCAACGTCTCCGGCGCTCTCTTGGAGCGGGAAGGCTACGCTTTCCAGCAGAATGCCCTCTCCCAGCAGCAGGCACAGAATGCGCACAATGGCGAGTCCCAAACTTTCCCCGTTTCGCCTTTAACGAGCAATGAGAAAAATCTGAAACATTTTCAACATCAGTCACCCACTGTTCCAAACTGCCTCTCAACAATGGCCCAGAACTGTGCAGCTGGCCTGAACAATGACAGTCCTGAGGCCCTAGATGTCACTTCTTTACAGGACTTTAACGTTTTCTCCACAGATTCCTGCCTACAGCTTTCAGATGCAGTTTCCCCCAGTTTGCCAGGATCTCTAGACAGTCCCGTAGATATTTCTGCTGACAGTTTTGACTTTTTTACAGACACACTCACTACGATTGACTTGCAACATCTGAATTACTGAGAAATTTAAGGCGTCCTCTCCAAGGGTCCTGCTTTCTCCTCCTTATTCTTCTTCTTTGCTTTTTTCCCCGTTAATTAATTTTATTTTATTTCCTCCCTTCCCTTTTCCTGGTCAGTATTTTCTGTTTTTTACCTCCCTCTGCTATGCCATTTTGCCGTTTCTTACGAAGTTTTAGTTGTGTTCGTTTTTAACCTAGCCACATTCTAGGTCCTTCTATGAAAGCAATATATGAGGTCTGTAAGAAAGTGATTATATAGGAATTGTATCTTCACTTTCTTTTTATTTTTGTATTGCATTAGGATGCATTGTCACGAGTATTTTTGGTAGAATAAATTCTTGTTTGCTACAAGGAGCTTCCTCTTTTTTCTTTCTCTTCCCTTTTTCTTTCTCTCTCCTTTCAATACTGATAACATGACGGGTATTCCTTCCCATCCCTTGTACTATTAATGCACTAATAATCAAAATTCAGCATTCTGACCAGGAGCTCTTCCTTTTTGCCAATTTAGGACATTTATTAGAGAAGGAAAATAGGTTCACATTCCTTATTGCAAGGATTTTCACGCGGAAAAAAAACCACAACAAAACGAAACAAAGCAACAAACAGAAACCAGAGAAACTAAAATAATTCACAGCTTTGATGGAGACCTCTTCCTTTTAATGTATAAATGTAGCATCTTATCTCTGTGAGGATACAAAGCTTGGAAATGCTGAGCTGTAACAAAAGCATGAACGAGCACTTTCTCTTGCAGGGAAAACACAAGAGAGACTCAGTAGGATAAGTGTCTCCAGCGGAAACTAGCCTGTTACATACAAGAAATGCTTTTTTTTGGGGGGGCGGGAGAATCCCGTTTTTCTCGAAATTAGTGTTTAGCAGCCAGCAAGCTGTTTCAGGAAGCATATCTTAGAAAATATCAGACCTCACAGAGAAGGGGCTTGGTTACTTCTCACGTGCTGAGCGGTCCAAGAAATCAGCCCTAGAAGGAGAAGAAATGAAGAAGTTAGTGCCTGTAAAATCAAAAGGGTGGCCAGAAACACCGGGTAAAAAACGTAGGGAGGAATAAGCCTCTTCACCCGTCCTTTTGATGAGCAGGGCAGGGACACAACAGAAGACACATTTTTTCTGTTTAAACCTTCTTGCGGGGCAAAGGACTGATAACAAAAAGGAGAAACTCCGACTTTAAAGTTGCAATGTCTTCGGGGCTCCCTCCTCTCTGCTGGCAGCAGCAAAGATGGGCTTTCAGAAACCTCCACCAAATTGCCTGCCACCCGGCCAGCGGACCCCAAAACGCAGGGTGAGCCCCGTCCTTCGGGCTGAAACTGAGCAACAGATGCCAACGAGGCTTTGCCACTCCGGGGCTGGGGGATCCCAGGCGGGTGCGATCGCGTATCCCTCTGTGTGTGTGTGAGTCTGTGTGGATACATTACGCGGGAGAGTGAGGTTTGTGCCGGGGCTCTGCTGTCCGTCTGTCCGAGGAGTGCTCTCTCCCAGCCCTGCAACACGTTGTGGAGCTGGAATGCGTGGGTTATAGCTGGAAGGGCTGAACGCAATTCTTCCGAAAGTCATAAATCAAATTCTTTCTATGAATGAGAATGTCATCAAAGAGATCAATTGCAGGAACACATGCACAAATAAAAATCCTCTTACGTATTTGCCGGGGCTGGGGATCCCCGTCTACAACCATTAAGTGAGAAGGCGTTTAGTCATAAGTCATTTTTATTGCTCTCTTAAAACAACAGCTTGGCTGAGCTGCGAACGCGGCGAAACCTCGGCACTGCTTCTTCTCTTCCTCTCTGCTCCAGCCCTGTCCCTACGGAGAAGGAGCAGCCTCACCGGCATTTTAACTCCTCTGCCACTGGGCTAAATTGGACCGCAAAGAGGACGTACGGGCTTGGGGTTTCTTTTGTGCCCAGAGTTCTGCGTGCTGGCAACGCTTAAGGAAAAGAAGAAAAAAAAAAAGGGGGGGGGAGGAGAAAGGAAAAAAAAAGAAAAAGGAAAGGAAAGGAAAATGCGGTACGAGATTTAAACCGCTTGCAAACGCTGTTTAAATAAATGGGGAGCTCAGAGAGCGGGAGTCGCCTCCGAGTCTCCCAGTGAGCCCTGAGGCCACAGCGGGGGCACAATCTCACGGAAAATCCTAAATCGTTGGGATCGCTTCCAGTCCTGGGGCAGGAAACGCGGAGCAGAGCCGCAGAGGGCAGCGGAGGGGCAGGGGCGTCAGGCGGGCAGAGAGGAAGGGGCTGCAGCACCCCCTTACCAGGCAGCTGATGTTGCCCCCACGCACAGTACAGGCAGCAAACCCCCAAAGCCTCGTCAGAGAGACAATGCAACAAAAGAGACAAATGGCACGAAAAAGGAAGAGGGAAAAGGATTTCAGAGTGCTGCAGGCTATAAGAGAAGGGCTGTGATTCAGAAGAATTTACGGGTAAAATGTATCTATTTATAGTAAAATATGTTTTTCCTTGGCTGGCTGAAAAAGCACTGAAAAGATGCCAGACTTTTTATTAGTAAACAGTCTCAGTGGCCTGCCTTTTTTTCTCTGCCTTACGCAGTATTTATCACAACTGCTTTACAAGAATGAAATAAATGTGTTTATAGCTGTAACCATAGCCAAAATTGGCGGAGTGTAATGACATAAATGCCTTTGGAGTGTTATTGCTCTTGTCCTCTACCCTCTGGAGTTTAAGAAACTGAACCTTTCCAGAGGGCTCTTAACCATCCGTGCCCGCTTACTAAATCAGACCAAATAGAAATACTGAGGGCATGAGGGTAGACGCGTGGTGGAGAGAGGAGCCCTCTGACTTCGTTTGGCAGTAGAGAGGCCATGGAGATGGCATGGGATAAGGGCTGACCTAATGATGGTAGGAGAGCTTTGCACCTAGGAGAGGATGTTGTAGTCTATGTGGGAGGGAGGAGCTTGAGGGTTTGTGTATGTGTGCTTGTGAGCAGGGAAAGCTGCCAGGGTAGAAGAGCCTTTTGAATTTCAAACCAAGCAAGAACTGAGCGTGAGAAAAGAAGGATGTAGAAGCCGGCTGGAAATGCACCTGCAGAAATAGAGGGGACAGCCCTTCCGGGGGCTTGTGGCAGGGGACATGACTTTCCATCCATCCATCTAACCCTGAGGGTAACGTTTCGCAGGACGCCTCTTTGAAGCCTGTTGGTGCCGTCCTCTCCCCCCTGCAGACGGCCGGGTGCGCCGGGACGGACTGATGCCCGGCCTTTACCTCCCCTTTCCTTTTCCGCGCACGTAAACCTAATACATCTCACCTCCCTCCCTCCTTCTCTGCCCAAGGACCCTTTCATTTTTTCCGTGAGAGTGGGGAGGGGCAGCTTTGAGTCGATGCTCAGCGCTGTTCCCAAGGGTCCAGGGGCCGCCTCTGCCACTGGCCATCTGCCACATCCCGCCAATGCCGGACAGGGTGGCGGAGCGCGGGGACAAAGGGGCCGAGGAGGTGGGCCCTGAGCCTCCCGCCGCCCTTCTACCCCTGATCCGGGCTGCCTCCCCGGGTAGCCGGGCTGCGCCCCACCACACCCCGGGCAGCCTCCCCCCGCCCGGTCCAAGGGCGAGCGGCAGTGGCACCGTGGGGGCCCAGCAGATGGGCTGCGGAGCCCGCCAGCCCCCGCCCAAACAACCGTCCCCCTGCCCCTGTTCTTCCTCCGCTACCTCAGACCCGGGCTGGTGCAGGGATCCCGGCGGGGGCGCGGGGGGAGCAAGGATACGAGCCAGGGAGAGGCCGGTGGGCCCGGGAAAGCACAATGGGCGTCAGTCCCAAAAGCGGCTCATTTCCATGTTAATGTCCACGGCCGCCTGGTGATGCGGCTGGACAAGCCCCTTTAACACTTGGCGTGGCTTCGCGCTGGGACTGCGGAGGGGCAGGACCAGCGACATCTCTCGGCCTCGTCCCCATCCCATCTAATCCCATCCATATCCTCGGCCCCATTCCTATTCTTCGCCTTATCCTCAACCCCGTCAGTCCCTATCTCCATTCTCATTCTTCTTTCCCATAGCACTCCACATACCATCCACAGTCCCACATCCTCGTCTCCAGGGCTGATGCTCCCAGGGCTGTCCCAGCCGCCCTCCTCCCCAGCCTCTCCACTCGTACCCCGGATTCAGCGGCCGCCCCACCCCCGTGGCCCCGGTCGGGAGATGGGATTGGGGGGGGCGTGCGTGGCGGAGGTGCCCAGTGCCAGCCTGACAGCGCCCACAGCAGGGGATGTGCAGGGGCACCCTGGCTACAGCAGCACTCACCCTGGAGGGGACTGCCGGTGAGCTCCGCGGGCCGGGCGCAGCCTCCGCATCTCTCTTGCCTTCCCCTCTCAGCCGGCGGGCGGGACCCAGGTGGTGGCGGGGCCACAGCCCAGTCCGGCCCCCCCTTGCCCCCCTGGGGGGTGGCAGCCGCCGCCGCCCTGCCCCGCCGTGCCGTTCCGTGCCGCGCCGTCGGAGCGCTCTGCTTTTAAATGCCCTCGACGCGGCGATCTATCAGCGGCAGGAGCCGGGAAAGTCCCGCAGGCGCCGCAGCCATTGGCTGCCGCCCCCCACGTGCCTGCCCGCTGCCTGTACCTTCGTGTCATTTTCCTGCCGGCCCCATGGAGGAAGTGGGAAAGTTGGCACGGCCCCGCCGGACGCTGAAGACCCGGGGGCGGCGTGACAGAGGAACGCGGAGAGCATGAGCTCTTTCCTCGAGTACCCCGTCCTCGGTGGCGAGGCGGGGGGCTGCGCCGCCCGCGCCTACCACCCTGACCACGGGATTACAACTTTCCAGCCTTGCGCCGTCAGCGCCGGCAGCTGCAGCGGGGAGGACCGCTTCCTCCCTGGCCGCGGGGTGCCCATCAGCCCCCACCGCCACCATCACCACCATCCCCCGGCCCAGCCCGCCTCCTACCAGCACCACGGCGGCCTGGGGGTGTCCTACGCGCACGCCGGCTGCGGCCCTACCTACGGCGCGCAGGGCTTCGGACCGGCATACGGCCCATACCCCTTGGGGCAGGACGCGGAGATGGGCGGCGGCTTCCCGCCCTGCGCCCCGGCAGTATACTCGGGGAGCATCTCCTCGTCCTCCGCTGCCGCGCAGCACCCGCATCAGGGCTATGCCGGGGGGCCCGCTCAGTATGTGCCTCCCCCCTACGGGCAGGAGCAGCAGAGCCTGTCCCTGGCCACCTACAACCATGCCCTGTCTCCTCTCCACGCCGGCCACCGGGAAAGCGCCCGCTCCCCCTCCGCTGAGACTTCGCCACCGGCGCAAACCTTCGACTGGATGAAAGTGAAAAGAAACCCACCCAAAACAGGTCAGTGGCCTGCGGGAGGGCCGGGGCGGGGGCCGCTCCACTCCTTCTCTCCCTTTCTCGGCTGTGGGTGCGGAGGAAACGGCTAGGTTCCTGCGGGACACCGGACAGGTGGGGCAGCCCGTACCTCTGGGAGCAGCCGCTGTCGTCTGCCCAAAGCGCTGGCAGCCAGCGCCGATTATTCCTGACTCCCCCTCTGCGCCTCTCCCGCGATCATATTTCTTGTAATTCATAAACCACTTATCAAGTTTCCTCTGACACTAGAAGCTGACTTCGGTTTAGCACCTAGCACTCCATCACTCACCCTGCCAGGGCTTCCCCCTTATTCTAAGTTCTTGTTCCCTATCACTTAGCCGGTGTGGACATATTGATTACGTCGCCTATAAATCATTCGCGCTTACTTACTGTTGCATGTCCCCTCGCAGGCAAAGCTGGCGAATACGGCTTCGTGGGGCAGCCCAATACCGTCAGAACTAACTTCACCACCAAGCAGCTCACTGAGCTGGAGAAAGAGTTTCATTTCAACAAGTACCTGACTAGGGCCAGGCGGGTAGAAATCGCTGCCTCTCTCCAGCTCAACGAGACGCAGGTGAAGATCTGGTTCCAGAACCGGCGGATGAAACAAAAGAAGCGGGAGAAAGAGGGGCTGCTGCCCATCTCCCCCGCTACCCCCACGGGCTGCGAGGAGAAGGCAGAGGAATCATCGGAGAAGTCCTGCTCCTCGCCCTGCACCGCCTCGCCTGCCTCCTCCGCCGCCTCGGACACGCTCGCTGCCTCCAACTGAGACCCGCAGCGCCCCGACGGCCTCTTGACGCGAGGGCCCCGCCAGAGCAGCTCGCCTCCGTTAACCGCCGTTATGTCGGTCCCCCGGTTGGTCCCTTGATCGGTCGCTCTCCCTGAGAGGTCCCGGCTCCCCCTTCCCCCCCCCAGCTCCCCCTTCCCAAGACGCCTGGTCCCGGGGGTACCGGCTCAGCCGCCTGTTCGCCTCCCATCGCCAGGCTTCTGGCGCCTCGGTGCCAGGGGGTTTTCTCTCCCAACCTCCGCAACCTTCCCAAGCTCTTTCTGCTGGAGGATCTCTGTTGGCACACGAGTCTACCTCCGCTGCAAGGAGGGTCCTCCGAGTTTCCCGAAGTGACAGACAGGTTATCTAGGGTACATAACCTCATGAAGAGATGCACTATTGCAAGTGTTTACACGACTAATAGGACTTTCATCCCCTTAATTTAATGTATTCTTTGTTCGTGTCTATGAGTTTGTTGCTTGTAAATACTTTGTCCGAGAGATTTATCTTTTTACAGATTTTTCTAGAAATGACGTTTCGATTATCAGGTTAAGCAGGGTGAGCGCATTCGCCAAACTGGATCCACTTTTATATTGGTAAAGCTGACGACCATATCAAGCAAGCGTCTTAAGCTCAAGCAGATACCTCAAAACAAAAAAGTAGCGCTATTTCTTTAAATATGACAAACAAGGCTTCAATTGCACTAGGTTTTGTAAACCTTACCCAGTGTGCTTGCCCCCTCTTCCCCAAAGCTGTACTGGATTATGCTCAACCGAAGGGTATAACTGCCCAAAAGACCTCACCTCTTCCTAGTTTCCTATTAACCTTACTTTAGACTTGATGTCTTTTCAACCTACTTGTGAATGTGACGAATGGCCAAATGAATGTATAATTTCTGTGGTTGGTGTCCGGACCATTGCATGATGCACCGTGCTTTGCTGTACTGCGGGTACACTGAGTTCTATCAGTTGTCGTGTGTGAGCAAAATGTCATCCTGATTTTATGTACAATCATGAAAGGCTCTGGGATTCCACCAGTGATGGATGCCAGGGCAAGATTTACGGGTCCTTATAATGTCTGTAATAAATATATTCCACTTTCAGATAGCCCTTGTATGCCTACCTCTGTGTGACGTCAGAGCTGAGTCACAGGATGGGCTCAGTACTTAGGTTTCCCTTATTTTCCACTGCTGGGGCCTTTCCAGGGGGAAAAGGTCTCCCAGTGTAACTTCTCATGTGTTGTTTTGCCACGGTCAGAACTATGGCTGCCCAGCCTTACTCATAACATAAAGCTTCTTCCTTTCCTATGCTCAAATAACAATATTTTTAGGAAATATCAGGCCTTCCTTTCCCTTCTCCATAACTGGGAGGAATTTATGATCCTGTTCTATTTCTGAAGCACAAACATGAGAACTTCCTGGGTCAAGTGCTAACCTTTTCACCTCGGGATGGATGCTGACACTTATGTAAACAGAGCACCCTTCAAAAGCAGAAACTGTCTTCTGCCAGTCTTTCCTCACATCGCGGGCCCCTCACCAAGGGCTGCACATTCAATTAGCCTGGGCTTTGAGCTGGTCCAGCTTCTCCTTCCTGCTGCCCTGTCCCAGGCTCCCAAACATGGTGGCTGGTGGATGCCAAGCTGGGAGATGGCTTCTAGGTGCTTGGCAGGCTGCTTGTGATGTTAACCCTGGCCCAGTCACCACCACCACAACCACTTTTCCCTTTTTTTTTTTTTTTTTGAGGTGGGGGCAAAAGTAAGTTTTGGCAGGTAAATATAATCAGATTTCCAAGGGATGTGAAGTGGACAGCGGGCAGGGTCGGGTCAGGGGGAGCACGCATAGATAGCAAGCAGGTGGCAGGAAGAGCCAGAGAAATGCACAGTTGGACAAGGGGGTGTCTCTCAAGCCGCTGATGCCTTTTGAATTTCAGTGCAAACATGCGCAGCATCTCCTTCCCGTGTCCCAGCTGCAGAGGACTGGGTGCTCCCTGACTTCTCACTGAGCCGGGCTGCATACGCAGGATTTGCTTTGCGGGATCCGCAGAGAGGCAACGAAATATTCTTCACTTCAGTGTCAAAAGAGACAAGCCCTGATTTGCAAGGCGCGGCGGCCATATCAAGAGCTGAGCTATCTGCAAGGGAGCAGGGCTGTCTCCAAAGGCTCCCGCCGATGCCCCTATTTCTTTCATTTCCCCGACTGCCATATACTTTACCTTTTGTTTATTAGTGTAAAGCCACAAAGCAAAACAGATGGCTTTCTTCCAGAGACTTGGATGTGTTAAAGTGGCATTTGCATGCCAATGAGGGCATTTCAATATCGAAATCTGGATCTAAACATTGCTGGAATCCGGATCTGCAACCCAGCTCCCCGGGTGTTGACTTAATGCGTTAGAAAGAGTGGCCATAAATTATAACCTAAATGCAAGAGACAAGACACTTGTCAGAGTGTCAATCTTGCGGGGAGCAAGATTCTTCGGCAAAGAATCCCTCGTCTTTCCAAGCCCAAACCCCGGGTTATCTTTTTTTTTCGCAGTCCTGATCGATTTCAAACTGTCACCCCGAATTTCCCAATCCTGGCTTATTTTGTTAGCCTTATTATTTCGATACGATCAGCCTTTCGGGATAGGGAGTGTGGGAAAGATAAATGAAAATCTCTACCTTGGAGTTTCTACCACAAAGATAGCGCTGAATAAATAAATAAATATAAATCACAGCGTGCTTTGGCCAGATGGAGACACTAATTTACCCTTCGGGTCGTAGGGATCCTTTTGTTTTCATACCTTTCAAAATTTATTTTAATTTTTCTCTCTAGACTCTCAGGAGGACCAAAAAATAAAAACCAAAACCAAACCCCCAGAAAAGGAAAAAAACCAAAACAAGCCAAGAAAACTCCAAATCAAACCGCATCTAAATGTCTAACGGAGTTTAGTATCTTCCTATCATACTTAAGGCCATTTCTGTTGTTCACCTTTAAAGTTTACTTTTGGAGGCTATTGAGATGCTTTGGTGTTTTCCTCTGGGACAATCAGATTGAAACCGATCAATATTTACTCAGTCTGAAAGGGCTGTTGAAAAGGCAGCTAACAACAAACTGCTTAGCTGCTCTCCCCTCTTTAATCTCAGGTTCACCGAAAGTTCAAGCAGAGATGAATTCGGTGATGGGTCACTTTAGAATAAATCCCAGTAGTTAATCTCACAGCCTTGGTAAAGGCAACAATTAGACCCATCCCTCTCGCTCTCGCTGTCTCCCCGGCAGTGGCAACTTTCCGCTCATTTTTGCCCAGCCGATTTTACTAAATTTTAACCACTCTCAGCTCTTTTGCGGAGGCGCCAACCCCCAGCTTCTCCTGCGCGCCCGCGCGGCAGCCGACGCCGGCATAAAGGCTAGTACTCCCGGCGAGAGGTACCGGGGGTGCAGGAAATATCCCCCCCGCAAGGGATCCTCATTTTCATGGAGGGATCCAGAGGCAAACGGGGGAATGCTTGGAGCACCCCGCGGCAGGGACGGGGGTGGCTGTGGGAGGCGCTGGCGGGGCCGTACTCCCCTCTCCATCCTTGATGGAAAAAAGGTAGACAGAAAGCTGGGCAAAGCGCGCTGGACGTCGCTGCTAATTGCAGGGACTCTTCAAAGGCCAAAGTTCACGCAATCACTGCATAAATGCATGCTTAATAGGGATTTATTAGTACCTCTCTAATGGCAGCTCACGTTTGAGCTATAGACTCGAGCTGTTTTCACCAGCAAATTGCTTCTCGTCCCACTCCCAGCGAAGAATTGCCGGGGGACACCGGGCACGAAAGGCGATGAGCTCCCGGCCCGGCCCCGGGGTGACTTCGACAGGGGCCGCGGGAGAGCCTGGGCAGCTGGGGAGGGCAACCGGGGGAGGCATAGCCTGTAGTTTTTAGAGCATCTGCGGGGTTTCTTGAATCGTTTCAGAATGTTTTTCTGCATAATCTTAGGAACAAAATGTCTTGTTTTCCCTTAGCAGTTAGCTCTGTGAGACTGCAGTAAATTTGTGACCACAGAAAGGTAATACATAAATAGTGAAATTAATGATATATGAATAAATGGCAATACAATATTAAAAAACCTTACTTTCTCTCTTTTCTTTCTCTCCTTCCTTCTTCCTTCCTTCCTTCCTTCCCTCCTTCCCTCCTTCCCTCCTTCCCTCCTTCCCTCCTTCCTTCCTTCCTTCCTTCCTTCCTTCCTTCCTTCCTTCCTTCCTTCCTTCCTTCCTTCCTTCCTT
>WYDI02015287.1:0-82782 GCA_009867235.2 Psittacus erithacus
GGAGCAAGAAGAGCCCCAGCAGCAGCCAGAAGAGGCCATGCCCGGGCCCTCCACTCCCAGCTGGCACAGGCAGAGCTTCACTGGGAGGCAACGGCAAGACCCTAAAAGGAAGACCAGCAGCCATGAAGCCCCTCCACCCAAGAAGAGACCACCACCACGTCTGTGAGCAAAGTAGGGAAAAACTAACCATAATAACAAAAAATATCAAATAATACAAAAGTAGAGAAACTAACCATAAAGCCATAAATATTGAAAGAATTATCTATGATGCAGTGTCACAATGTTATCACATTTTGTTAAATTACCTATTTTTCACTACTGTTCTTTGTGCCTAACTACAATGTTCATCCTTGCCTAGTACTTAGAGGCTATTAATTAAACTCAGTGTAGCATCAAATGCTCAAGTCTCAGGGACACATAACTGTTCTTTTGTAGGGCATACAAGAAATACTTTGAAAGCCATACAAGCTACTGAATGAAGGACAGAAGGGAAGGAAGGAGAAAAGAAGTAAAATCAAAACAAACTAAATATCCCTGGTTATATCAGGGATGTCCAACAGCTGCAGTAGCTACTCACCAAAAGGTCAAGGGCCATTACTACTGTAAATATCAATTTACGTGTATCCTTAAATGGATTAACAATTGTCTTATTTCACTTGCAAATTGTTTAGTAGTTTAATGCAATTTTTTTTTGTGAGCTGCCCAAACTTAAGCACCTGCTGCTGATCTGGAATTTGATGGAAAAGGGCACATTGGAGTCACATATTTATAAGTCAGAGCCATATCAGGCTCTTTGCCATACACTCACATCTTAAAGTTGCACCTTACAGCTTGCCTGATATGATAGTCTGCTGGCTATCAAAAACTTAACCACTGCTCTGCAGAGTAGGAAGGTGGCTCTCCCAGCATACAGGCTGTAGGGAAATTCTCCCCTGTGGAAACCATCAATTTCCTTTAATACCCACAAGCTATATTTCTAAATTTTGAAAACCAGAACTCATAGGAAAGAAACTGTTGTGTGCTTTGATGTACTGCCTGCTGTAACCCCATATGTAAATGCGAAATGGTAAGAATTACATTCATTACACTGCTTGACCCAACCCATTTAAAAGTTTCTCGATAGTACTGCTTATCACAAGTGAGAAGGTGGTTCTTCACATATAACCCTAAATTAGCCTAACTGTAAGAATAGACAGAAGTGTAACTAATCACTTCTTCTTAAGGTATTTGGAAACCTTGCCAAACAGCAGGCAAGTCCCATAGGGCTGCTTTCTTGTCTTTACAACCAGGCTCAGTAAAGCAGTGCAAAGTAGCTGCATTACGCTGTAAGTCACAGGAGCATTCAATTTATTCAGTAGCACGAAGAAGGTAAAGCTTTCCTGAAAGTTTAATCACTTTTGCGTATGTTTGGCTTCCCTTTGGTTTTGGGGCTTTCTGAATAGTATAGATTAGTGAGCGTAACAAATAGAAACAAATTAATATCCTTTTTTCTGTATTCCCTGTCAGCTTCTTTCCTTTGTTCTCCCTTCCTTTGAAGGAAAAGAAAAAACTACCACTTGCAACAGCTTCCCCAGATAACACATTGCAGGCCTGCAGACACTTGGGTCTACTTCAAGATGCTGTTCACATTAGTTTAAATACTCATCTTGGCTTTTAAAAGTAGTCAATTTTGTAAGCATACTGAATTTCTACTTCTATCACTAAACACAAAATGCATTAGATCATTCATCATTTATTTACTAGCGATTAGAAAATATTTAAGTGGAAGTTTAGAGCCAAAGAAATAATGCAGTATGGGAAGAAGCTGGGATCTGCTGTGGTGCAAAGCAGCCAAAAACAATACTTCCACTGCTGTTTAATTCTGCCTTGAATTACACGTAGTCTGAGGGTTTAATGAGAAAAATTACAATTTTTGAAACACAAAAGTAAGATTAGGATAAAAATTCCACAGATTTCATTACAAGACAGAGGGTCAGCTTCCTCTGAGTGTACTCTACCATGCTGGACAGACCAGAGTATAATTTTCAGTTACTTGTTATTTGTGACACGATACACTTGTGAGGCACACTAAGCTGCATCTTACACAGCTAGGGTAAAAACAGCCACTGTACCAAAAACTGCTCTCTAAAATAGGTAATAGAGAAGAGAGCACGTAAAATGGTTTAGTACAGCCTTGGTTTCAGTTCCCTCCTTCCTATGCAAATATCCTGTCTCAGACTGAGTGACTCTCAAGGACATTTAAACCAATGGACCCAGAAGCAGATCTGAGATTGTGGATCAAAAGTCCCTGAAAGGAGCCCCAACCCCACACCAGGGTGAAATACAGCTCCCTCCCCCCTCAACCTTGAAAGAAAAAAGGAAACTGACACACAGGGGCTAGAAGGGAATTGTAACATGTTCCAGCCAGATCCCCAGATTGGATTGTCAGGGAGCCAGGAAATCTGCCAAGGCAAACACATGCTGTTTAATGTAGACCAGCCCGAGATAATCTGTGCCTCAGTTCCTCACTCATAAAATAGGAATAACATTCCATGCTTTATGGGGAGAGAATGTACCCTAAACATTTTGAAACAATCTGATTCCGTAATAGGGGAAGACAAAAAATTCCCAAGATTGACCGTCTCCATTTGATGTACAAAACATGGAGAGACAAAGGTTAAACAACTTGCTGCAATCACACATGGAGACAGGCGCACAGCAAGAAATTGAATCCAGACCTCTAAAATTACGGTCCAGTGTTTTAATCACAAAATCCTTCTTCTTCCTTGATTAAAACAGGAAAACAGAACACAAAGTATGTGCTTATTCTGTAATTTCAGCATGTTGCCACAAATATCTTACAAAAAATATGTATACTTCAAATATGGTCACCTCAGCCATGTGTATGTTTTGTTGGAACAAAAGGTGTGCATGTCATTCTGGAGGAGGCCAATCATTGAACACCTGGTCTTCATGGGCCTGAATAAACACTGTAACTTCTGAGTTGAAGCAACCTTGTATTGGTTGTCTAAACACCTGTTTATGTGAATTTTAAAATAACGTTGTACAATTTACAAGATTAAAAGTGTTGTTATCAGTGGCTGAACTGCAGTGAGACTAGAGTATTTACCGCACAACCTGAGGACAGGATGAAGATACAAGTGGTGCTGCTGTTTGACCATAGGTATTATTCCTTTTTAACATGATCTTAAGTACCTTTGGTTTGCTAGAAAAATCCAGTTTACAAAACTGTTTTCCCTCACAGATACTGTCTTTTACCTGGAAGACCCCAACCTTGGTCAGGAAAGTAGCTTCGGGTGATTTGCTCTGATGGCCCACCCCTTTCCAGCCTCTTTCCCAAGGCTCTGTATACCTTTCTCCATCTTATATTTATGTGGAGATTTGTCATGATGAAAATAAATTGCCCCCATCATAAAGCTGTATAAGTACCTGTCACATCATGCAGAAAGTGCCCCTTTGGAATCACAGAAGAGATGTGCTTTGGCTATGTGATAAAATCTATGAGATATGCAAACCTATAGAGAATAAATTGCCCACCCCAAAATCAGGGTTCCTCACCAGAGTTTTAACTCAGGCATGTTATTGGTTTTTAGACATTCTGTTTCCCTTTGTTTGAGAGAAGTGTTATTTTCCCAACTACAATTGTTTCATCACTTTTCTTCAATGGACTGAATTTTGACATTTTTAGTGTTGTCCCAAATTACTTGAAGAAAATAAGGCATGAGAGCATGCAAATTTATTCTGAATGATTAATACCTCAAAAATTTCTCCCCAAAGTAATGACAATTTCTATGTGACGATGGTGTTTTTTCCCACCTATTTCTCCTTCTAAGAGTCCAGCCTGTATAGGCATCTGTGACTGCAAACCCAAAACTGATTTCAGTCAGAGTTTGATAAAACAGGGACTTCTCAAAGTTTCTTAGAAAGTGAAACTCCCCTGCACAGGGCTCTGTAATGTTCACCTCCTGGCATCCTGAGCAGACTGCAGAAAACTCACATGGGGAAAAGCGAAGCAGTGGCAACAGAGCCAGTTTTATACATCTACACTTGGCAAAGGCTGAGTTTATAGCTACTGCTTTCTGCCTGTACTCTGTGTTGTGCCTTCATCACTCATCAGATTTTCCAGAAGCCTCAGAGACAACAAACTGTCAGATATCTTCTATCCCAAGTTCCTTTCAAGGTGGCACCACTATAGTCACAGCCTTAATGAGAACTCTAAATGGCTTCAAACCAGGAATTTGCCCCATGGGTAAAATTCAATCTAATTGTTCAAAAGAAATACACATTAGACTAGAGAACACACAGTCTATTAAAATAACGTTATCTTGTAGGAGGAACACCTCTAGAGAGAAAGACAACCGTTTCTGCCCGCCTATGCTTGACTCCAAGAGATAAACACCTGCTGCTTAATTTTAAATCATGCTAAAAAATTTTGTCTGTTATTTGCTACTTATTTATAGAATCACAGAATAGTTAGAGTTGGAAAGGACCTTAAGATCATCTAGTTCCAACCCCCCCTGCCATTTATTTTGTTTCCATTCACTCATACCTTCCTGAACAGACAGTATGTTTCTCTTTAGAAGATAAAAAGCTAATAACAGTAATGAAACAAAAGGTAATAGCATTGTGCAGCGAGAGAAATTACTTAACCAGCTGGCTTGTTCTCTAGTAGAAAAGTCCTCTAATAGCACAGGTTTTGGACAGCAAAGGCTGGTTGTCAGATACTAGTTTTCTGACTGTATTTTGATTTTATTTCTTTTGTAAATAAAATTTGTACTAGCTACTAATTCATTCAATATTTTTTATACTTCTGATTAATAATTTGGATGGATTGTATATCGCCATTTCTACAGAAAAATATGTACAAGTTTTTACAGGTACAGACCTTGACAGAAAATAAAGACATCTTCATCCTCTCAAAAGAATCTACACCAGATTAAGACAAAGTATTTGGTTGAAAATTTTTACTTTTAGATTTTTGTGTAAATGTTTCAACTTCACTACTTGAAGGTCAGGGCCCTTTTTTGCACTGGCAAGTCTGACTGCATAATGCACATCTGATCTCTGACAATCTTTAATTGTAGACAGTTTCTAGAAATCCGCAGCAGAACACGTGGACTGCATAAAAATACCTTGCTAGATGGTGTCTACATAGGTAATGGTTTTTATCCCTTAATAATTCATTTAGGTAATAGTTTTAAACCAAGTTACAATGGTTTTAGGTTTCAGCACTGCCACTGAAGCGTGTCTTTTTGGAAGAGTTAATGCCACGAGAAACAGCTTTCAGGTGCCTCAATGCAAAACTGTGCTGTGCAGCCAGCAAACATAAAGAACCTTTTGTTCCATGTGGACTCCTTCCAAGCACTTAGGTATTTCTTTTGTCTTTTTCCCTTTCCTCTTCTCTGGCTTACAAATTGACCTGCATAATGTTACCAAAATATTCAGGTAAAAAAATCATAATCAGTTTCTGAAAAGTAAAAAATTATACTGCCAAATTATTTTATTTGAAGGACTAGGTAGTGGGTGTGGAACAGAAAAACATGGGAACAACTGTGAGCATAAGAAGAGAAAGAAAAGAAAGGCAGTATCAAAAGGAAGGATAGGAACATCGGAAAGATGAAGACTTTATTAAGTAGGAAAGATAAAAAAAGTTGAAACAGGATCAGGCATGCAATAAGGCAAAGATCTGTAATCCCTGGAAGCTCCTGGACCTCATGTGATAAGTCCCTCACGACTTCGCACTTGACCTTTGACCTGAGCTTGTTTTTCTCAAGTTTCAACTTTCCCTTTAATCTGGTGAATATTGGGGGAAAAAAAAAAAAAAATCTATTAGCAGTGTGCTCTACACCTTTTAACGGCAGGTCCAAAAAAATGATAGTACACTACTGCTTCCAGGTCTACCACTAACACCATTGGTACAAAACTGATGTAAAGGTGTCATAATCCAAATGACAGGATTTTTTAATTCCTTCCTCCCTTCCTCCCTCCCTCCCTCCCCTCCTCCATTCCTCCCATTCTTCCTCCCTTCCTTCTTTCCTTCCTTCCTTCCTTCCTCCCTCCCTCCCTTCCTTCCTTTCTTTCTCTTTTCTTTCTTTTAACTTATAGTTCAAAACCAACAAAGGTTGAATAGTCAAGGCAAAACCTAGTCAAAATCAGAAAGAAATGGCTCAGGAACCTTAATTCACTTCCACTTTGGGGGGGGCATTTAATTAAGAAATATGTGTCACACCGCACTTATTTTCCACTTTATCAGTTGGATTTTTTTAAATTTATGTTTTATATAAATATTTGTGAAATATTAATAAGTTAATGTTAAGTACAGGAGAAGAAATGCTAGAGAAACCAAAAGAAATCAGATTATCTTTTTGCTCAATTAAAAAAAAAAAAGTAAATAAATGTAAAATTGGGTTCCCAGTTTTTCACATTGTATTCAGAGCTTACTACATACTCAGTTGCATTTGAGAACTGTCCTCTGAGCTTCAGTTCAGTACTTCATTACGTATATTTCCGTTTGCTGTCTTTTGTGCCAGTCTTTGCCTTCTTATCTCATAAAAGATCAGGCAGCTTCCTGATATCTTGCTATTTTTCCCTTTTGTAGATCAGGTGCGTAACAGTTTTCTAAAGTGCTGTAAGATCTGAACTAAGATTTCGGTGGTTACAAAAATTATTTTCTTTTTTTTTTTTTTGTACAATGTCATGAACAGCTGTTTTTAATCTTCAATAGTTAGCAATCAGTTATAAGAAAAATAAGAAAACTTATTAAATCCCTATAATGTTAAAATCCTTTAAAATCATTTCACTTTCTGCATATATAAAATACAAGAATGTGTACCATGTGGTAGTATTTTTATATATGTAAGATGACTGACTAAGGTACATGCAAAATGGATGGATTAGTGGTCGGGCCACTGCAGCTATTTAAGTACTTCCACTCAAGGTGTTGGGAGCTCAGAGACCACAGAATCATAGAATGGTTTGGGTTGGACTGGAGCTTAAGATCATCTATAACCAACTCCTCTGCCATGGGCAGGGATACCTCACACTAGCCCATGTCACGCAAGGCCCCGTTCAGCCAGGCCTGGAAAACTGAATCACAAACACTCACTAATAATGTACTTCTGAAAAGCATCCACGTGTCTTTACAAATTTGCTTTTACTCTTATTTTTAATTAGTCCATCACCAACACTAACTTTATGCCATTAACACATCAAAAGGCCTCAGACTGAGTTCTTTACTCCATTGATCAATCAACTGCAGAATCTGTTTCAAGAAATCTTACAATACAAAGTATTTAAATTAAAGCTAACACATAAAGCAACAGTGATGAAACATAACTGCTTTATTTTCATCCTTATGTTTGCATCAGCAAGCGAGCCCAGGCAGATAAATCACTACCAAAGTCAAATGACAATAACAGAGGTTTTACCTAGCTATTGAAAGACAGGATTCTAGTCTTGTTTTATCTGATTTTTCAAGTTATAATAATATAATAGGGGTAAACTTACAGCCGCAGCAACATAAGCATTTTACCCATTCATTTTTAACCACTCTTCCAGCCCATACTTGCCCTGTAAACAATTACTGTTCAAACATCATGACTTTGTGGTATTTCGCTTGTCCAAAATATGAAATAAGCAAGCAGAAGTTGCTCAAGAAAATTTGATCAAACCAAACCCCACCATAATACAATGTTATCCCTGTCTGAAAAAGCTTCATCCATTCTGTGACTTTTCAAGCAAATTAGGTATTTTTAGCACTCACACTGTTTGCAGGCAGTGTTTACTCAGTTTATGAACTAAATTCTTACAGAACAAAATTGACCGACTGCATTAAGTAATTTTCTAAAAAAGTACTTACTGAAGATTGTGATTTGGACTGTTTGTTGGACCTGCAAACATAAAACAGACAAACATTGCTAGCAACTTTGGCTCAAGGACAACAGCATAAAAAAAGTCAATAGCAACCTAGGAAACTGTCTCTTTAAGGAAGATTTGTCTTAAGATTCAAACAAAACCCTCTGCGTTCCTGCACATAATTATATATTGCCATTTTCAAAGCCACAAATAAAAATCACATGAATCTTCTGTCTGCTCAAGCAGCAACTTGAGTGAACTTAATTTTCGTTAGAAAATATCTCCCACCTTAAAAAAACAGGTTGCTAAAAAGAAAATGTGTTATCTTGGCGCACCACTCACCTCCTAATAAGCCCCACCTGAGCCTTACTATCAGAGTTTATGGTATGACAAGGGCATGCTCTAAACCTTTGTTACAGTAGGAACAAGGTCCAATACCCAGCACTTAATGAATCACTACAAAGTAAACTGTGGAGTTAGCTATTTTCATCACAAAATCAAAAAGAAATTTTAAGAAAGTATCTTTAGAATTATTTTCCTCATTGCTTCAGAAGCAAACTAAATAAAACCTTGCTTTTCAAGCTGGATGATTAAGTCTTCAAAATGCAATACAAGTACTTCTTGAAAGGAGTGGCGTACCTTCAGCTGTCAGAGGGCAAAATTTGAGGCCAGGCTTCACGTAGCAGTAGAGACATGATATTTCACAAGGATAGGCCCAGCACTATGAACATCATGTAGAAAACTGCTTCTTATTTTATTTTTCTTTTTTTTTTTTTTTTTACACACTGAGTTCAGCAATCCAGGCAATGAAATGTTATCTTTTTGTACTTTATCCTGGCACGCCTTTAAAATTTTTTCTTCACTACGTATTTACAGACCTTCCATCTGTATTTATTTTCTTTTACTACCAATAAGTGGGTATCAAGTTCAACCAAGAAGTTTTGCACTGGGGGAGAGGCCCCAGGCAATGGATTTATTTATTTCCTTTCGTGTTGAGAATTCTTCTTAAAACATCAAATTCATTTCTCCTTATATTATTATGAAAACTAATACTTAGTCTGTAAAGCTGACTGAGTAATTATAAAAGTAGAAACTCACCGAGCCTTACAAACAACACTCCTGTTGCAGTTATTGTCTTCATCCCATTCGAAGCCACGCACTGGTAGTATCCTGTGTCTGTGGTATCCAGATCTTGGATTCTCAGACGTGAACCATAATCTGTTTTTCTGATGATGATCCGTCTTGGCTCCTGAACCACTGGAGCATCGTTTTTCAGCCATCTGACATTCGGAGATGGATTTCCTGCTACCTTGCAGTGGAGGATTGCTGTTTGCCCCTGAACTACAGTGATATTGTTTACTGGTTCCAAAAAGGTCAGGAAGTAACCTAAGAATGTAAAAGGTCAGAAAAGATCAAACTTCACTTGGGTTGCAATACAAGACTGCCCAAAGGCACATTCTTAAGAGAGCTTCTTGGTAACAGTTTCAGTTTTCTTTCAAGCATGTACTCCAAAAAATGGAAATCACTGTCTTAGGGACAGTATAGCATCACACTCCAGTTTGTCTTTCTTGATTGACTTCATCTTTGTCTGCAGGCAGTTATGCAGATTAGAAAGTCAAGCATAAATTAGTACTATTATAATCATAACTCCATTTGTGAATACCTATTCTGAAGCAATAATGCCCTTTTCTGCTATTTTTTACGTCTCTTGGAAAACAGTACTATAACAGAAAGCTACACCATTATTGCATAAAAAGTAATCACAATTGTAACCATATTAGAATAAAATTATAATTTTACCATTTCATCCTCTTAGATGGTCATATATTTGTCTTAAAAATAAATAAAACTGAAAAAGTTACTTTTAAATATTGACTTGCCAGATACTTATCTGACAGAAAAATCTTAAGATGAACTTAATTTAGGTATGTTTATATCTCAATTGAATTTTAAAGTTGGTAAGTCTCATGTTCATAGAATCATAAAACAGTTCTGATTGGAAGGGACCTTAAAGATCATCTGGTTCCAAGCCTCCTAGACAAGGACCACCTTTCACTAGACCAGCTGAATTTAAAGAAAGGGTATCCCAATTGCAGAAGAAACCTATGATAGAGAAGGCACTTTCAAATTGATTATAGGCTGCCATTTTTTTACATGAAGTCCTAAAATAGTACTAAATTGGACAAAGAAACATCCGTGTGGATATTGAGTAATCGAGTTTCATGGGTTTAGTTTTATAAATGGTTAAACTAAAAGCATTAGATCAGTGAACTCAAGTGATAAAAGAAGGAAATAATTGATGGAAGAACACTGTAAAAACTTGGCAATCAAATCTTCTGTAGGTTATTATTTTTAAATTTGATTTGCTGTTAGGAGTCCTGGAACTGACACATATCACACGCTGAAAGCATGAAGGCATGCAATTCCACTGAAATAATAATGAGATTGTCAAAACAAGTAAGAAAAGTATCTAGCTGTCATGCTCCTCTTACATTTATTTTGATCAATTTATACTATTTATACATACAGCATCAAGAATACTTCATATTATATTTTTATGTCAGCTGGATCCAAATATCAAATCACTTTGATGGATGTTCATATGTGCCACTTCCTATCAGTCAGATTATTTTGCAGTTCTGTAATTAGGAAATAATGTATTACTGTGCAGGAATCTAACACCAGTAATGCGATGGTCAACATTCACAGCCTGATTGCTGAAATACCTGCAGAAAACTGGTGCTCTGCTTTGATTTACATTTGACATGACCATCAGAATATAATGAATTTGCGAAGCCAGATCTTGCTGGAAAACTGGTAAGAATGTTGTACTCTACCACAGGCCTTTGAAAAGAAATAGTGCTATAATGAATAATATGAAAATACATTGTAGGCAATTTAATGAATTTAGTGTGTCACTAAATAGAAAATGAAGTAAACCTAAATATATATAATCTCTACATGACACTGCAAACTTACAGGTAAATTATTTTGTCATTCTTTTTTCTTACAAAATAATTATTCTGTATGGAATTTTACATTCATTTTCTCTAGTTATCTCACAAATCTTTAGTAGACTTTAAAACATTCTGACAGAACACAAAAAATTTCTTTTAAAACACCTGATAAAAAAGGGAGCAAAAATACAAGAATGCTTTCTACAGTGTCATCCCACAACAGTATCATTTGCTGTGGTTTCCAGTTACATTTCATAGCTGACGAATTAGAATTACTAGGATGACATTCTGACAAGAAACAGATACAGAACAAATTACCTTGTTGGTATAAGGAATAGAAGCAATTGATTAAAACTATTACTTAAGCCAAAATTCTGCATATATAATCATTTCTAACAGTAAAAAAGAAAGGATGATTAATCCTACCAGAAGTTAGAAAAGGAATTTCATTATTTAGGGAGTACCACTGCTCATCTTGCTACTTTTTCATAATCTGTATGTAGTTTATTCTCATTAGCACCATCAAGGCAGAGTATACAGTGAAGAAGTAAGTTTGCATTTATTTGAAATATTTTCAAAAAAGAGTTGTCATACTCAGTAATACCACTTGAGTCAGAAGACTCACTTTATGAAAAGACGTGCAAACTTGGAAAAGCTGAAAAATTCTTCTAATTCTAGCAGAACAAATTATTCTAATATTAGCAAAACAACCAGGGCGCTGAGGAAGTGCAAGGACATCATGTCATGGTAATTGGTGATGAGCTGTGGTGTGAAAGAGGAGAGTGGAGCCATAATGTGGGGCCATGAAAGTACCAACTCAAGGAATAGTTCTGGCAAGATACAGACTGAATGTGTGGCCTACAAGATGGGGAAGAAATTCACTCACCGAATGGTGATCAAAAGTTTTTACTCAGGCTGGCAGCAAGTCACACATGGACTCCTGCAGAGGGATTCATACTGGGCCCCACACTGTTCAGCATGTTCACAAATGACTTGGAAGATGAGACTGAAAGCACCATCAAGTTTGTTGATGAGACTAAACTGGGTGATGATGGGGGCAGAACATCTTAGAAAGTGACCTGGGCAGGCTGAAAAAGGATCCTTCATGGAGCTTCATGGAGTTTAACATGGATTTTAACACAGGTATGTCTAAAGTCAGCTGGGTCAAACTAAACAGCTCCATATAGGCTAGGTTGAGGATCAAGCTTGCTGAAAGGTATCTGAGGATCCTGGTGAACAAGCAGGTCAACATGAGTCAGCAGACTGCTGCTGTGGCCACAAAGGCTAACCGGATCCTGCGCTCTGCCCGTGAGGCATTTCTAGCAGATATAGAGACATGATCATCCTGATCTACTTAGTGCTTGTCAGGCCAGACCAAGCGAATTTTGTCCAGTTCTGGCCCCCAAAATTAACACCAGAAAGACTGAAGAGAGTCCAAAGGAGGACAATGAAGACCACCAAAAGGCTGGAGAACCTGCCCTGTGACAAAAGACCTAAAGGAATTAGGTCTTTTCTCCCTGGAGAAAAGAATGTTTGGGGGTAACCTCCTCACAGTATTCTTGTATTTAAAAGGTCTCTACAAAGAGGATGGAGACTCACACTTCATATGGAGAAGACAAGCGGCAGTGTGTAGAAGTTGCATCAGGAGAGGTTTCATTTCAATAGAAGAAAGAAACTTTCTGCAATAAGAACAATCACTCACTGAAAACTCCATCACTTCCAAACGTGTGATGGAGTGCCCACTGTTGGAGGTTTTCAAGATGGGATAGGACAGGGTCCTAGATGATCTTGTCTAGGCTCCCCCAAAAATGTTGGAACAGATGATCTTTTGAGGTCCTTTCCAATGTGGGAAGTCCTGTGGTTCTATGGGTCTACAATTCAGCTATCGTAGAGGCAGCCTGAATGTGTTCACACAAGGGAGGCAAAAGAGACAATTTTAAGGTCTTTTTTTGGGAAGAAGTTGTGCCACTTCCAGAATGGAGTGAGCTCAGAGGTACAATCATCTGGCTAAGAGATGTTTCTGACTCCTATGAAGTGAATGAGGCAGAGAAGGTATCTTCTTTAAAGGTGGGGCCAATTCAAGTGCTGTAAGTTGGCAGAGAGGGAGTGTGGCTTTTCTGCTCCTTTGATTCACTTTTTGTTCTTAATGCAGAAGTATATGAAAGGTCTGCATTGCTCCTGTGCCACTGGTCAGCTTTTGTGCCATTTGTCAACTTACAGCTTGCTGAAACACTTACCAGTATTTCACTTTTCGTGATATAAAATGAACCTGGTTGAGTCTTCACTTCAGGTTAATCATGGATATTACATTAAAATAAACTTGGATGAAAATAGATACTACATTTACTTATTTGGACCAACATACATTGTTAACTCAAGATTAAATCCATATTAGATCTTTCTGTTTTGGCAAGTAAATTAGACTTACTGCAGAAGAATTTGGTTCATAGCTCTTAAGGAATCCAAAATATTTCATATGAATTTATGAATTAGATCCTATTAATTACTACAACAAAACTATTGCAACCATAAGGAATGCCAAAGATTTCTGGATGATTTCAGGCCCAGTGTGATTATATACACTTCCCCTGAAGTTAGTGTAACTGAATCCGTTTCCTGCAGGTCAGAATTTGCTTTAGTTCCCTATTTCTCCTGCCAATATTACAGGCATTTTCTGCAGAAGTTTTATATACCCTGTTATTAAAAATCAAGTAATTAATATCCTAACCTACTGAACTTCAAAGCACTTCTGTTTTCTCCAAAGTTCTGCAGAGTAGCTCAGGAGTAGCAGGGCTCCTGACGACTGCCACTCTCCATACCCTAAAGCATACACTCTCTGTTTGCTAGTTTTGTTTCCTCTGTGAGAAATTACGCTAAAGTCTGATGTTTATATACTTACTGAATCTGAAGTAATTGTATGACAGAGTGGGCAGACATATGTTGTGCTGCTCTGTTATTTAGTGTCCACTTTAGATAACCCATAATTGCAAATCTTTCAAACCAAGTGGAAAATTCAGCAAACCATGTGCTTAAGAATGTTCTCCTTATTTAATTTCTGTGGGGATAATCAGCAGTTACTTTTTGTGATGCACGTCACACCACAAATACTGTGTGGATGACATTTTGATGCAACAGTTTAGGGAAAAAGAAACTGTTTCCCAGGATATATTGGGACCTCAACAATGTGCAAAGCAAATTTCTTCCAATGTAGTTCTTTTTCTCTCTTAATATATATTCAGTTGGATCAGGTATGGAAAAAAACTTAAATGTGAAGGCACTAGAACTTGTATTTAACTTGTGTTCTATATTTTGTGTTAAGCATCAGTCAGCTGGATTTTTTTAAAACTTGAACTGTTTTTTTCATCTGTTTTAATACTGATATATTTTTAAAATGAAGAATAAATACTCCCTGTAAAATATTTTGGGCTTGCTATGTACAAATAGCATTACCAAACTTGTAAATATCATATAATAAACAAACTCGTAAATGTCATATAATAAAAATCTATATGCATAAAAATATAATGTCATATACTAAATATCATATAATACATAATTCATTTGGGATATTGATATGAAATAGAATATTTAAAAAATCTAAGTATAATGGCCAGCAATTTCCTGTGTTACACAAATACAATTGTTATATACTATTATCTATACTCTGGTTCAGTTCCAAGTGTCACTGAAATGAAGGAAAATGCTTCCTTTGCTTTCAGTGGTCTTTGGTTTGGCTTGAAGCACTTCAAAGGGAAAAGCTATATGGTGGATATTTCTTCATTTGCTGTAGGCAAAGACAGTCTAAGTTAAATTTTCCTTTTACTATGGTTTCTAACATAGTGTACAACCAATATTAATATTTATTTTGCTTGAACAGAGTAAAAACTGTTCTGTCACGAAGCTATGACAAGATAATGCAACTTAATCTATATATCATGTTATCTTATCATACTGTGTATATCCTATGAATAAAGTAGCTTAGGGAAATGATTGACATGAATTTTGGCAAAACTCTTTCATATTTTTTAATGCCTTTGTTAGGTTGCCAGTACTTCATATTTTTAAATTGAATAAATTTGGTATAAATATATCAAACAGAATCCCACAACAAATCAAAATAAAGATGACAGGTCTATTGTGCATGTTTTGGCAAGAATATAAAAATAAACTTTTCCCTTATGTGTCAAATCATTGTAAAGATATGCACCAGAATAGATGCTAAGCTAAAGACATAAAAGGTGCAACTATCACTGAGACCTCATATGCATATTATTTTTTTTAGTTTTTTGTATTATTCTTGCATTTAGCTGTCCAAGTTATTGGCTCAAACCATATGTGCTATTCTTGGCATAAACACAATATAAAATAATTGCTCTGCTTATGTTATTTTAAGATCTTAGCTGCCATTTTGAAGTTTATTCTATAAAATATTTTAAACCACTTTAGTTACTTCAGATCAAGTTAATTTTGGCTTAGCTGTTCTCAACTGGAGTTTTGATTTCTATTCAAATTTTTTGTTGTTGTTGCTCATTTTTCCTGATATAGTTTTTAAAATAAGTATACATTCATAACAACCAAACCAGCTTTGTGATGGCCTCCATGTCATTTATGAACATTGAAGTCTTATGATATGGGAAAATTATAACCAATTTTTTTTTCAAATGGGAAATCTAAAGCAAGAGGATTTTAAGTGATTTCTCAAATTCACATAAACTAAGTGGTAGTATGTGTGATACTATACTGAGTTTCACATCTTTCTGTGTTCCTGAAATAATGAGGATATGAGACAATCATCCATTTTTGTGGAACAGTTCATTCCTTTTTTTTTCCTGCATTGTGAGAGGGAAACAAACACTGAATATCCAGTTTCTGAGAAAAGGAAAGGAAATTTTGAGTCATAAATTGCTAGATACCTGAAGATACAACAATCTTTTTAGAACAAGTAGTAATAATTACATATGTATCTTGTCACTGCTTTGGAATACAGATTTCCTGACAAGACATATATGCCTATTTAAATGACTTTATCCAACAGTCGAAAAAGCCCATCAACACATCTGTTTATTGTTACAGAACACATCACAATTTACAGCAGTGTTGGCTTTAGATTTAAGATTTCAAATCAGCTGTTAAAAAAAAGACAAATATTTTTGTCTGCATAACTGCAGATTCATGGGATAAAATATTCCAATGTTCAAAACCACTAAAAATACGTATATTGCGATTTGTTTAAAAAAAATTGTGGGATTTTTTTTCTCCCTCAGTCCCTTGCTTTTTCTTTTTTTCTCCCTCCCCACCCTTTCTAATTTTTTTCTTTAAGCAACTTTGTTCATTTTGTTAGGTATAAATAAAAGAACATAGCCTCTCTCATCACAACTATGGCAACTTTCTGTGATGGTGTTTTAAGACTAATATAACCTTATATCCAATATAAAAATTTTGGGGGAAACATTTTTAGCAATTAATATACTGATAGTCACATTGGAAGCAACTTAATAATTTTCTGGAATAAAACCTATTTTTTCACTTAGGAGGCATACTTTAGCTTATGGAATGACTGCTTATTAACAAGGAATGGCCTGAAGAAAACACCATTCCAAAATTTACTGTGTTATGAATGCAATAATAAGTATAAAGAATTGTCAGGTAATCTGTAGAGAGTATCAAAAAGCTAGGGAGTGATCTGGGCTTATAAAAGAACTGGACACTATTGAAAGAGAAAACAAACATGGAAGTTGATGAAATTCAAAGCATTTCTTTCTAGAGGTGTGTACAGCAACAATGATGTAAGTGCAAGTTTTAGGGACTTGGATCACACCTTGGTGGGTGGTGGGAGTCAGTAACAACACTTTCCATAGGCAAATCAGGACTGAAAATACACTATCCTAACAAGGAGAAGAGTTAGAAGTCCAAGACTCAGGATTTCTTGCAGAGTCCATTTTCCTAAATACAAAACAGTCTTCCCAATTCTTTACCCCTCTACCCCTCTGCTTTATTTACAAAGTATACATGAGCAATTAAGGAAACTCTGCTGTTATATACTGTCACATAATATTTCCAGACCAACTGATACTTTTAGAGACCACTTTAATCCCATTATTTGCGTCCCATCTTCTATACCATTTGTGAGTCAGAAGCATGTAAAATAAAGTGATTTGGATCGCATGCATTTTAAATGTACTTCAGAACAAATCAGAGCTAATGCAGGAGTGAAGGGGAATTAACATCGAAATACTGTCACAATGTGCACATTGTCCTCCACACCAAAATCAGTGGATTTAAGCTCTCTTATTAAGAGAAATAAACTTATTTTTCAGTTCTACTGGGTGGAATGATTTTATTTTCCTGTTTTCTGACTCCCAGATGAGACTGTGAAGAAGCATGTACTACCTGTCCTAGGCTACTGTGCATTTAGGAGCAGATCTTTTGAGGGCACAAAAGTGCAGTTAGGATGAACTGCAGCTGGGGAGAATGGTCCTACCTGGAGCCTCTGGCAGAAAGCTCCAGGGGAGACCCGAGGTCGACCCCTTGGCTTTTGGAGCCGAGGATATAAAGGATCTGAGGCCAGCTATACCCCAGCTGAAAAAGAGATACTGGCAGCCTACGAAGGGGTTCGAGCTGCTTCGGAAGTGATTGGCACTGAAGCACAGCTCCTCCTGGCATCCCAGTTGCTCGCTTTGGGCTGCATGTTCAGAGGCAGGGTCTCCTTTACATATCATGCAACCGATGCTACATGGAGTAAGTGGGCTGCAACAACTACACATTTTTTTTGTCCTCTTCGGGTAGTCAGCCTATGAAGGAGACATTCTCTTATGTTCCCAGCGCCTCCACCAGACTATTTACAGCATCTTTTGAGAGTTCTGAAGGTTTTGAATGGCCTTTAGGTACCCTTGAGACCTGCCTTAAATGAGGTGTGTTGTCATCTTGGTCATACCAGAGAGGTACAAATCATGGCAACATGCTGGGGCTTGACCTACACTTACAGAGCCCTGTTCAACACTATCCAGCACCTTCAAAGGAGAAAAAATGTCTCTGGATCTGATGACAGCAACAGACAACACAGCTACTCCAACTCCAAATACAGCAGCTACACCAACCCTAGTGACAAGTACAGCAGCTACTCAAACTCTGACTACAACAGGTAACATGTGGGACACCAGTACTGTAAATTAAAGATCATCACTTTTAGAAAACATGCACATTGTTCCTGACAGGCTACCTTATCAAGTCAAAGCAGCCAATGTCCAGTCATAAGTTGGATTTATGTAGATACCTCTTGAACCAGAGTAACTTGCCAGACCAACTACAGTTAAGGTCAGGCAACTGGAGCAACTAAACTCACTCAATATCTCAGCTATTGCAGGTTGTCCTTACTCGTGCATTTCTTAGGGTGCACTGGTCCAACATTCCCATGATCAGGCATTATTCATTTTATTGCAAGTAAGATTTATTTTACTACCAGTACAGCTTTACTGGCAGCTCATCTATGCATGAGGAGTTTTTATTTTACCCTTCAATACTTTTACCAGACTTGTTTAAAGAGTACAAGACTGAGAGCAGTGAGCCTCTCCATGATGATGAACCAACAGTGCTCATCAACAAAGAAAAACTTGTTTTCAGCTTGTGCCACACCTCTTGCATTTGTTTGTGATTGACAGGTATGTTCTTTTTCTCTTCTGGGCTTCAGAAAGGAAAGCTCCCTGTTGGCCTTGTCCTGGCCAGCCCTCTCCTGCAGTGAAAGACAGAAAGAGAACTTTCTCCTTCCCCAGCATCAGCAACAGGAAAAGCTGGAGTGTGGGAAGGTGCAGAGAGCAGAACAAGATCTTCCAGGCAGCAAGTTTCCCGAGTGAAGCTTGGAGTTGACGCTGTTCTGCCTCTTTAACGGGGGAAAGACTTTTTAGGAACCAGGAAGAGTCCATTTGAGTACTTGTTGTAAAACAGAAAGATACCAAAGAGATGCTTGACTGGTATGCTGTGGGGGTGGTGAGGCACTGGAACAGGTTGCCCAAAGAAACGGTAAATGCTCCATCCCTGGATACCATTAGTGTTCAAGACCAGGTTGGACAGAGCCTTGGATGACATGGCCTAGCATGAGGTCTCCCTGTCCATGGCAGGGAGGTTGGAACCCGATGATCTTAAGGTCCTTTCCAACCCTAAACATTCTATGATACTGTGGTTCTATGACTGAAATCAAGATAAAAGAAAGCATCATCTCTGCAAAGATTCACTGGACTGTGAGAAGATTTGGTTTTTTGTTTTTATTCCAAAGCAGCCCTAAATTCTTCTATAGCAAATGTTCAGTGTTCTGCTCTGCTTTTCTGTGAAACATTGCTGAGAGGCTTTGTGCTTCTGGTGATTCAGATGCTCACTTAAAGGAAACAGGGGAAGATAAACTCTCCTCAAAGCCCTAGCCAAGTCATGGTCCTACCGCACGAACTATCAGAAGCTTAGCTTCACTCATAGGAAGAGACTTGCAACTTTTTTAAAGTGCACATTGTTAATAATAATGTTTAACCTGGTTACTTCTTTGGAGACAGAACCCATTTTCAGGACTTCTGGAGGATTTAGAGCAGAAAGTGACCCATACACTTAGTACTTCTAAAGTGGCTTTAACTTTGAGTATTAGCAAAGCCCATTTACTACTATTTTCAGGCCTATTTGGAGTCTATTCTACAGCCAGAAAAAAAAAAAAAAAAGAGGTTATAAACAAAACAGAATAGCTTAACATTTCTCTACGAGGGAAAAAAGGTTGATGGGATGAAAGAAGCTAAAGAACTCTTTCCAATGGTCTTAACGGGATACACAAACTCCGAAGCAGAACTGTGCAATGACTTTGTTTAAAACAAAAACCATTCCAACCAAAGAAACAAAAAATTTCAACCAAGAGATTTTTGCTTATTCTGGAGAATTTTGTAGCCACAAAAATAAAAGGGGAGCAGAATGAGACCAATTTTCTAACCAGGCATCTTGGGAGCTAACAACTGATTATCTCTTCTTTTTTCTGAAGGAAATAGAAAATCCTTATGATGTAGGAATGTTCGAGATGTGATTAGTTACTTCCTTAGACAGGTATTGCCTGTGGCCCTGCGAAAAAGGAAATAACTGTAACTCCTTCCTCAGCAAGAATTTAACAAAGAAATGTCATATAAAAAAAACACTTTCTTTTAAATCTGTAACTTTAAAAGCTCAGACATAACAAAAGAGTAAAGTGGGACCAACTTGCCAAGTAAACAAGCTTGTCAGATGCAGTTGAAGATAAAACATGTACCTTTTCCCATCAAAATTAGTGGGTATGTGAGTGTGGAGTGAATAAAACAACTGCAGTATACAGTATTTCTGACAGGAATGACTGTTACTGAAATATATTCTCATAGAGGTCAAAGTTTAATCCTCAAAAATAATTTGGGAGCTTCTGGAAGTGAAAAGGGTTGAGGAGTACACCAAGTCTTCTTTCCAAATGGGAAGGACACATGATGATCAGGTGTTATAGATGATCAGCAACAACACAGAGATGCACAAACATGAATATATCTTCTTTTATTTAATAAAGGATAGAAATTAATGGAAGATTCTGAAAAAATAGCTTCTAGTAAGCATAGTCAAGGTAAGAAACCTAAATAGCATTCAAGTGAAGCACTTTTAGTAACATGATATTGGATATCTATGAGAACAGAGACTATATTCCAAGGTAGTCTCAAACTTTATGTTCCTCTGAAGTAGAAGCTTCAAGAAAGAGTATCTGACCAGCACCTCAGAGCTTCATAGGCTTTAACATGTGTTCATCTTGCTGAGAATGCTAATCGTAAGTCAAAAAGGCTGAGCTCTTTATGCTAACAAAATTAACCTTTTTTCTAAGCACAAGTGTTGACTTCACTATAGCAATGCATCCGCACAAAATAAAAAAAAATCTGGTACTACAAATGAGAAAACATATTTCTTCAGTTAGAACACTGAAAATGTCCTGATTTAGGAAGTTGACCAGACTGTAATTGGACTCACAACATGCAGTAAATATGTGCATTTTCAGATCCAAGAAAGCATTTGGACCTATAATTTAAGTGATAAAGTATCATAAAATTTTATGCTATAGAAATTCTGCCATTGCCATCTGTTAAAAAAAAAAATCAAATCTCTAACACTCAGAGCTACTCAAAAAGTAAGTATTTCTGTGTTTCCATTGGCTGGATTTAATTATATCAAACCGAAGATATTTAGAAATACCAGTGCTTAAGATTTACCTATAGATGCCAAGTATGGCACTGTACAGAATTAAATCATTTTCATGGTACCAATGTAACAGAAAATATGCTAGGAAGGTCATAATAGCCCTCTTCTTGGGTCAAACACAGATAATAATAGCCCTCTGTTTGGATCCAACATCCAATCCACCAGTGTGGGAGTAATGAACATGCTTAAAAAAGTAACTTTTATAGACTCCTGTGACCTTGTTATCCCTACTTAGAATCACAAGTAAGAAGTCACAAATTCTGCCTTTCTAACAAACTTGCATTTACAGATAAATCTGGTGAACACATAATAAATCAATTTTGCTGATCCTTTCTAAAGTATGCTTATATTGGGGGGGGGGAAGGGGGGGCTGGAGAGAAAGTAACTACAATTGATTTTACCTTTAGGTGTTGGAATTGGTCTCTCAAGTCCATCTGCATGACCTAAGGGGTCATTTGCTTCTGGAATTTCCATTTCACCTGGGAAGAAAAAAGAGTTTGTTGAATTAAGGTTCCTACTGTACAGGCAGTACTACTGATTCTATGTGAGTTGTGTGCTTATTCCCAGACACTCAAATTAGTGTAATGGTGAAGACAGTGCTATCCCTGGTAACACACTATCTTTCAAATTGGAACAACTAAGGCTTGGGCAGACATATACTGCCACTGCCTGGACAGGCCAATGAAATAATACTTTTCATCTGCAGACTGGAAGGAGAAATGGAAATGGGTGGCCAACGTGGTGGCATCTTAAATTGCCATTGTAGATCCCCCCCAAGAGCATCTTCACACCCCTGAGGGTATGATGCAGACTCAGTGCCTGACTTTTCTGTTAATTTGCTTGATCCAGTGTAAATGGATGAATGCATGATAGGGATATGTCAAATTTCAGCAGAGATACATCATATCTCATTTTTTACCAATGGTCAGCAAGGCAAGTTCACCTCTATTCCCCTGCTTCTGCTTGACCTCCCCTATGTTGCATAAGTTTATAATGGGACAGCAACATTTACTGACCACAAGGAAGATAAATCCAAGATGAGACACTGAAGTAAAAAAAAAAAAGAAAAAAAAAAATCAAACCTGTTCTTTTAGTCCCCAGGTACTTGCACTTTGCTTGTTCTGGTAATCATAATCCACCAATATACACAGGATGAAACACTACATGTAGAAGCCCATTCTTAGGCACAGTGGGCTCTGTTCTGAGTGGTGCTTTTAGGTTAATGCCACATGTTCAATTTTAAAATAGTTATTCTATTTCTTCAGTCATTTAGTGGAATTCACAACAGGAAAAAAACTTTGGAAGCTCAGACAAATGCATACAGAAACATCTTTTTCTCACTTCACTCCTTCCCAGACCTCTATCTCTTAATTTTTTTTACCTTTTCAAGACAAAGATGGAAAGAAACAATAGCATTTGCTGATTTGCAAATTTTCAATAACATTTTTGTGATTCACTCTTGTGTTTATGTCTGGGAAAAAACATTAATCTCCATGTGCTTTAATCTCCAGTGTGCTTTACCAGAGAACAATTCCCAACCACAGACACCACCTACCAGCAAAGCCTCTATAACTAAGCAAATTTAAAATTGAAAGTCCCTCTTGTAGTTTGGAATTTATAAACACAAACCAGATCTGTCACTTAAACTTGCTTCTATGAAAGAAATATGTATATTTTCTGTAATCTGCAAAATTCCACAATGACCACATTTATTATTAATTCCAAGCTTTAAACCTAAAGTTTCTGTACCACAACTTAAAACACTGAAAAGTTTTTATCAATATGAATTTTTTTACTCTGTAACTGATTCTTGATCAGATGACAAACAAGTCACTACAACCAAATAAAATCTTTTCCTTTTGGATTAAACAGAATTAAACCCCGCTGCTGTGAAGAACTTGACAGAAAAAGCTGTGTATTCCTGTTGAATTACTAATCTCAGTTCTTTCTGCTTTTGTACTAATAACTCAGCACATTTTTCCTTATATGAGTAAATCCATGATGTTTTTCTCAACAGATAATAGTTATTTTTGCCATTTTTAATCCAATTTCCCTCACTGTAGTGCAGATGCACCCTATATCAAGCGCCATCACCAACTGTCTGCAGTGTTATCTGATTTTTAACTTATGTTCCTTTTCCTGCTTTGTTTAGTCAATATTTCAGTAAGGGTATCCCATTTTGCTTTTATTCTTCCTACTTCCTGTACCTTCTCGTAGCAGCATTATGTGTTATTCCACTGCTTGAAAAGGAGAAAATTCCATAAAGTTATTTTAGGTGTCAAACTTTCACTACCAGTCTTGATCAGTAAGCCAGAAAAAATATAACTGTTCATCACACTTATTTTAGATGTAACAAAGATATTGGATAGTTACATCTTTTTTTGCTTATCTATTACAAATATAGCATTGTCATACAATGTTAAGAAAAAAGGTAGACTTGCAAGACCCCAAGCTGACAGAACAAATGCCAACCCACAAACAGTCATTATTAAAAACTGGTAGGGAGAGAAATGCTTGATTTGAACCTTACATGTCATACTATCAGCACAGACTGGCAAGAAGTACAGTCTTACCCACTGAACATTGCATGCAGTTGAGGTCCTCTCACCTCAAAAAATGTGCAGAAGAGTTGGAAGAGTTTCAGAGAAAAGCAGTAAGGATAATTAAAGTTATAAACCAGGTTTTGTACAGCTGCCAGGACTTGTCACTCTGGGAAGGAGATGGCTGAGGTCAACAACAGCAAAGTTCTATGGAGGCGTGAGTCTTAGGATGGACCAATCTCTCAGTAAAGCAAACAGCAGTATGAGGGAAAACCAAAAAATAATTTCAAAACAAAGCTAAACCAAGGTAAAGTTTTCTCAAACAATATGTAGTTAGGCTGTGGGCAGAGTTCACATATGTTACAGGTGAGACTAGACAAGTTAATGGAGAAAAATCCATGCAGAACTAACTAATTCATAGAAATCCTGTGCAAACAGCTAAGTCCCTGAGCTAAAAATGGCTAGAGACTAGGTAAATATACCCAGCATAGAGAGTACTACATACACTTGACCTCTTCTTACATTTTTACTGGAGCGTATTCTTTTGCTGCCATTGGAGCCATGACACAGGACTGCACTGATCTCTCATATGCTCCACCATGGTTACTCTCACATTTTTCACTTGCATATGTTCTCTGCTTAGACGTTAAATCTATCATGGCTTATTTCTGAACACCCACTTCTTTAATTTAATTTACTATGATACTGCCAGGTAGAAAAGATCACCAGTTTCTGTCCTCCTTGCACGTTGCATGACCAAACAAGACTTCAACATGACCAGAACTCGGCCTGAATGCCAATTGCCAGTATGGAACAATGCATTTTCCAGATATGCTACAGTTCAGATCCACAACAATACCCCTCTTTTCAGAAGCCACATGGTCAAGTAAAATGAAGATGCTGTAAATAGTACCTCTTTTAACCTGCTCATCGACACAAAAAGTATTTCTTAACTTTTCAGGGCATTAAATGAAGTTATTTCAGTTAAAGGAAAATCCCAACTCCAAAACAGAAACCATATTTGAACTCAGTGTTCTATATTTCTGATGTACAAAACACATTCTCTTCCTTTGACTTAATATAGCAAACTGCAGCAAGAAAACCAGCAGTATACAAAATCCTTTTCCAAACTGATTATAAATAATTATCACTTCTTTTGTCAATTCAGTTCTCCTGAAAATATGAGGAAGATTTGCTTACTGACAAGGTCCAGCACAGGTAGCCCCATTGCTCCATTTTAGGCACTGTGACAAAGAAAATACACAAGCAAGCATCCTGTGTTATTGAGAAAGGAATGTTCTTTCACACATTTGAAAAATAAATTGCCCAAATGATCACAGTGTCAAATCACAGGGCATATGCTATTCATCATAAAAGAGCTAAATTTTTCCCTCTGAAATGGTTATGAGTTCACAAATCATTCCTTACTTGAGTGGTAATTGCAACAAACAGATTTCAAAATGCTCATGGCCATAAGCAGACATCAAAACAATACATTAATCTCCATCAAAAAGCCAGTCATGAGGAGGAAGTTACCATAATTGATACCAGGGATAAACCAAGGCCTCAGCCTCACACAGGAAGAGAATAATGAACTCAGGTATTTTCAACCAGAGTGGATCTGATTAATTTACAGCAGTTAAGGGCTGGCTGATGCAATGCCATGCAATGTAACTGCTTTTTTAATTCTTGCAGAGCACATACAAGATCTTAAAAGATGAGAAATTGCACAAATCTTTCTTATTATTTTTTTAAAAGGGTGAAAAAGACTGCCAGAGAATTATAGACCTATCATCTTAACTTCGATTCCTGAAAAATAATGGAACAAAGAGGTTATTTTTAAGCATTTAAAATAAAGCAGGGAGATGAGTAATAATCAGCATAGAAGCCAACATTGACTTGGCTTGCGTGGATTAGAATTGAACGAACATCAACAATCTCAAGCTATTGCAAACGCAGCAAACATCATACTGGAACACATAAACAGTAGTAATCCTCGCAGTCTACTCAGTGCTAGTAAGGCCCTGGGGTGCTTTCTCCAATATTTTGTATTCCATTTAAAGATGGATATGAGTGAAACTGAAATACTACAATTAGCGTCATAAGGCTGGTCTACACATGTCCAACAAAAAGAAAACATAAATGACTACTACTCATGCTTAGCCTGAAGGAGATTAAGCATGGACTGAGAGCTAGCATTCTTCAAACGTACAGGTCTCAGTGAATGAAATTTTCCAGGGTGGCAGATGAGGCAAGCATGTATTGCATATGACATGGCATAGATACAGCTAATACTTCTTATCCCAGGGTGAACAGAACAGCTTAAGATTTTTTTCAGTCTTATGATGCTATGAGAAAAACAACCATCCTTCTAAGCATTATACATAAAGCTCACAAATAATTCCTTCAATACTAACAATTGCATACAACTACCATTAGGAAAACTGCAGATTTTTGTTCAGCTATTCCTTCCACTCATCAGTAATACTGTTTCTGGAGCTGAAACTATTTTCATATTTAAACAGCAATATGCAACTTTAGGCTTCCTGTGGCTGTAACCCTTGACTGAGGTTCTAACTTTCTTCCAATAACATAAAACTACCAAACTCTCTCTCTTCAGCCTAATACTCTCTAATACTCTGTTCTTTTCTTCATAAAACTTTGTTGACCTTCTGTCAATTACTAACCTCTGGAGCTCCCAAACAAAGGGCCCACTGTACCCATTGATTCAGCTGCCAATCTGATTACTTTGGCTGGGGGAAGCAGGCTGCTTGGGTTGCTGAATCAGGGCCTTTCACTGAAATTTCTCTCTTCCAACATCTGCAGCCCCTGGCAACCAATTGCAGTGGGCTTGGCAGACCTGTAAAGGGTGGTGAATAGTGCACAGAAGATGCAGTTTGTAGCACAAAATCAGTGCACCCCTTTTATAGTGATGGCAGATTAGGACCTCCACTGCACACGTTGCTCAACTGCTGCAGCTTCACATAAAAATACCTGAAGGTAGGGGAAGTAACCTACACTTTTTGTCGTAGCTCTACTCAGACAAACATGAGGTCTGAAAAATAGGCACTTAGTTTACTATCAGCTTGCAAAACATATTATTCACAGGATAGTATGTTAACTAGTTAGTTAAAATTTATTCTTTAGCCGTATGAAATTCTTTAGAATTACTTTCATTTAAATTCATAGTAATAAATAGCTCTCACTATGAGACCATCAGAAACCAAGTATACTTTTCTAAGCCTGCTCTAACACCAAAACAACATTAAATAAGTATATATCTAAAGTAAAACCAAAGCCAACCTGCAAGTCACAGAACCTTCAGAAAGCTAGTAGAAAACACAGACAAGAAACCTTTTACAAGAGCCAGGGTTGAGTTATACAGAATAAATTCCTGCCATTTATAAGCATTCCTTATTTAAGAAAATCTCTTGTTCCATTACGGTGAGTTTTACCCTCTTTAGTTGTTTGTTTGTTGTTTTTTTTCTATTTCACATTGTAGCGACATTGAAATGGTTTCATTTCAGTAAGCACTGGGAAAAGCACTCTGTTGCAATATGTGGGAACTACACTAGGGGATTTAGGCAGATCTGAGGTTTATGGTCTGTAGCAGTGAAAGGGTTTCATTATTTATTTTGAACTGACAATTTATCATTGATTTAAAATAAAATTCCAAACACACACACATTTTAAAGCATGTAATTTCTCAAAAAAATCTTAATAGTCAAAATCCTGTATTTTAACATCCTTTTGTCAGTTAAATACATAAAAAGAGAATCTGCATATTGCATTAATCTATGCTACTGTGAATGTCTGTGTTCACAGACTGATCTAAGATAGACTAGTTGATAATAAAAAAGCTGCCTTACAGACTTCACAAGGTTCCTCCAGGAACTTTGTAACTTGATTTTGTAAATTAAAACAATCCTTATTAACCTACCACCAAAGCACTGTAAACACAGTAAAAGAAATCAGCTAGCCATGAGCACAAAATTGCAGAGAAGGAATGATTCCTGATTTCCACACAGAGCTGCAATGAACCTTCAAAACAGCAAAAAAGTAAACTGAAGATGCAGTTTATCTTCTGAATCACCAGCCAGGTGCCTCACCAAGTACTATGAAGTCAGTGAGAAAAGAATAAAATCAGAGAAGTCATTTAAAATATTATTACCAGGGATTCAAACACAGACTTCAATGAATACTTTATTTTAATGCCTCATACTGTTAATGCATATTTTACATTAACCACACAGCTGCATTTTCAATTGTACTGTCAGTCTTTACCCCTTCATAATACAACTATCATCACTGACCTTAGCTATGAAATAACAGATTCTTCCTCTTGCAAATCATATATGCCACTTAAAATGAGAGTTTAGAGATTTTAGTGAGGTAAACCAAACATAAAATTTATTCAGATTTCATTCACAGAGAAACCCCTATTAACAGCTGCTGCAACACTACAATAAACAAGACAGCACCCATGGAAAAGAAGGTACTCATTTTAAGTCAGCAGTTTTAGTGCACAACCAAGTTCTGAAGATGGTAAGATTTAGATTACAAAGGAGCCTATTAATTCACAGTCAAAACACTTTTTTGGATAAAGTTACAATAAAGTCCATCTCCTCTTATTTTACAACACAGAATGGGGATTATTAAATAGGAACCCAACCTGGGCAAATAGATATCCAAATTCTATTTTCAATGCTTAGGACTTCCTGCAAAGTCCTGGCCAAGTCACCTTAGGCCAGATTGCTAAAAGCATGTGATGCCAAAAGATGCAGACAGATGTCTACCAGGATTTTCAAAAGCATGTGGGCATCCAAATATCATGTCTGCAGCAAGTATCCCTTAATCTTTTGTACCTTGGTTGCCCAGGGGCTGAGAGGGGGAAAGGTTAGCTTCCTGACGGGGTTCCCAGCGCAGCTGCCTTCAGCGTTTGTCAGCAGAAGCAAGGGAGCAGCATGGAAGCAAGAAGCTGAGGCAGAGAAAAGGAGACAGGGAGTTTTTTGATGACTGTAGTGATTTATGCCACTTTTAACTAATCATGGAATTCTAGACTTAAACCTTGTTCCTGCACAATGTGGCAGAGAAACCCTACAGTCACTGCAGACCACTAGCTTTGCTTCTAGTAAGGAAAAGCAAAAATTAAAGGACTACTTGGTAACAAATTAAGATGTAATTATGCCAGTAAAACTGTTCTGAATGCTTAATAAATAAGAGTGAACTCCACAGTATTTACAGCATGAAATGCTTGAGGTTTTTTAAACCACAAATGCATTTCAATGTCATTTCCAATTTAGTAACAATGAAACTGAGTCTACTGGCTATCGCAAACATAGCTTTTCTATACAACTGTATGTTAGGCAGTTTAAGTCAATATACCAAGGAGTACATAAAAGCCTTGAACTGTAATAAAAACACAAGTGATTCTGGATTTCATAATAAATTATCTCTGTTAGTAATGCACTATGTTAAAAAAGGGACATTAAAAAAAAAAAGTAAAAAAATTGCGGGTACATTCCAAAGCTCTTCACCACCTCAGCTGTAAAATCACAGCTTAAACACAACCAATAGAGGCTCTGAACACACCTGCAGTAGCTCAAAGAACACCAAGCAACATGATAATTATCCATGGCATTATGATTGATTATTTTACTGCTTCTGGCTGTGAAAACAAAATAGTCTCAACCAAAAGGCTGAAAATAATCATGATTTATGAGTATAACACTCCATCAACTGGGATAAACAACAATTTTCACAGCACTCTTTTTTTCTGAAAAATAATTTAGAATCCAAAAATGCCAGTCCTGTTTGCAGCCTTAGGCTGAAATCTTTTAAGATTCCCATTCAGAAAAACATTCCTAGTCAGACAGACACAGAAAATGGGCTTATTTTTAGGCACACTCTTAAATGCTTTCCTACATTTGAAACAAAACAACAACATGCCTCAGTCTAGGTGGCAATATAAAAACAACACAGATCACAACTGAGCATAACAGAATATAGTAGAAGCTCCTATTACCTATCCTAATGGTTATTTTGATGGGGTGAACAACTACTGGCAGAGGAACTACTGTAGGTGTGAAAAAAACCCCCACCTTGCTACATTTTGTTTGGGTTTCACTCTAATTGTGTTTCATATCCAGGAATTGCAGCTCCATCAGTCTTGGAAAGCAGGCTGGTTACAGCCAGCTACTACACACTCTGGAAAATAGTGAGCGTAAATAACACACTCATATTAATAAAAGCACTTTCTGAATTATAATAGTACTTATGGGCAAGTATTATAGCCAGCTCCCTGACAGAAAGGATACAGTGTATACCAGTGAATAATTAATTCTGAAACCTCAGTGCCTGACACAAAACACTGATTTGAGAACCCTGGACACGCAGGTAGGAGGCCTGGGTTATCAATATATTAAAAAGCAAAGGCTGGCAAATGAGTCAATGATAGGATGATATTCATTCCTAAATACAATAATTAAACAGATGTTCATGTTCTTTCCTATCACCAAGCATCACATTTTTTTTAAAGACCTGAGAAGATAGAAAAGTACACTTCTGGCTATCTGGTGTTCTACCTGCCCACTTGAGATTTGTCTCCACTAAGTCATATTAGAACATGATTTTACAAGTTATGCTGCTAATATGCAACACCAAATACTGTGTTCAAAGAGAAGCAGCTGCTCACTAGTCAAAATTATTTCTTACTCTAGGTTTTGCTGATAATCAGTTGGCATAAAGTTAAATACACTGGATTAAATTTTTAAAGAGGGTATTTTTAACACGAATTATTTTAGTTTCTAGATCAAGTGCTTAAAATTCTTAATTTTCTACTGAAAGTTCTCATTACCATGAGTAATCAGTTATAATCTATATACAGTAATGTCTCTTCCCCACTAACAGTTCAGCTTGTACTGACAGCCATTGAACAAGTATGGATTGAGCAAGTCACCACGCAGGTGCGATGGCCAGACAAGTCACAAGTGGGCACTCCCAGCACCTGTGACCAGCACAAATACTGTTGGTGACTAAATATGACTGTGTGAATGTATGTGTGTCCGCCCATTTGCCTGTGTGTGTAGAAAATGGAGGACAAAGATGAGAAAGGATGCCAGGAAGTAAAGGAAGGTAACACCAAATCTATATTTTAGCCACTGTAATATGCAAATCAGTTATTCTAATTGAAATTTTGAAAAAGATGTTATTTAATGGATTTTTCAAAGTATCACAGTATGGATTTATTTATTTAAACAATATTAATAACATTTATATGTCTTCATTTGAGAGTAAGTATCTAAACCACACAGTATTTCTGCTAAGGAGCTGCTTGTCCAGTCTAGATAGGAAAAATCTTTTTCTCTTACTGCAGAATCTGTTTGACTTCTTGGATTACAACTGAATGTGTACAATAAAGTCATAATGGTTGTCTGCTCTGAAATAAATTTCTATTTCTCTTGGTTAAACTATCTGTGCTTCTGAGGGGAGGAGGGGAGAAGAAGGAAGGGAATAGCTCAGATGCATAAGTGTACTTTGATACAGTCCTTTTTGTTATTTGTCTTTAACAGAGCTAAGAAACACTTTGCTATGTGAAAACAGACGCGATATTATTTGCTTATACTCTTCCTAAAAACAATAATAAAAAGAGAGTAGAGCCCTGAGGTGGAAAACAGAGTGAGCAGAGTGCTTCCAGATGTGGATACATGCCATTTTTAGTGGGTGGACAGCAAAAGAACTGAAAGAAAACTTGGTCACAGTCCCACTGACAGCAGCCAGCATGGCCATTCCTAAATGACATAGTGATGCAAAGGGGCAACACTTGGTGCGAAGTGCATTTTCACAATTGCATCTTCCCATCGAAGAGCTCAGAATCCTGCATTTATACACTCCTATTTTGCAAACTACAGGCTTTCCCACATTCATGTTACTGTGACAGCAGGACTGACAGGTTTTTTTGCTTATAATATGAGTGCATTTTGCTTCTATACCATCAAAAATACTGCGGCTGTAAACCACCTGTTTTCATGACATGCAAGTGAGAAACAACACACACAACCTAATTTTAGATTACAAGGCTAACTTGTGGCACTGAGCCATGACCTCAGATTCTTACTCATATATATATTGAATAAATCTTGTCTGAAAGTCACATACACCACAGCAGAGATACCAAACAAGTGTTTTCAAAAAAGCACTCACTTGAAGCGATAGCCTCTTATTTTTTACAAATGCAACAAAAAGTCAGATCTGTAAGTTAACTATTTCAATCATAATCATAGATGGGAGTGGAACAAGCTGTGTGGAACCAGCAGCATTTTTCTGCTGGAGAACTGGTTGATTCCACGCTGAAGCGTGAAGTGCACAAAAGCCAACAGCTACTCCAAGCAACTGCCAAACATGCTGGTCTTCATTCCTAACGCTTCTCAGCCACAATGCAGATCTCTCAAATTTGGGATTGAAACAGATTGTGTTTTATGGAAGAATGTTCTTTAAAGTGAGAATTAAAATTGGGACGTATTTCTATTCTGTTTTAATGCATTTTATTATGTTTCAACATTTCAAAATATACATAGCAGGTATTCTGCTCAGATCCAAATGTTCTTTTTATATTTCATACATTCCCTTGCAACCACTGTTTACTCAAAGTGGACAGCTGTGGTTTTCATTATCCTTGAACAAATATTTGCACAGGTATTACTTATTTGCGTTATACATTACCATAAAGTTTTGCAAGAAAAAGCCAACCATACTGATCTAAATGTCCTCACATATGAACTTGTAGCAAATGTGAGCAATTGCCAGATAAATTGTTCAAAGTATTTAAGCAGTTGACTTCATTCATGTTAGTTGTGCGCAGTTCTAAAACAGCTTTAGCCCCAAAGGATAGAAAGAGACTGCTAACTCTAATAAGCAGCAGAGGATGCTAGAATCAGAATATACACAACAATCAAAGCAGCCACTATACCACTGAATAACATCAAGAAATTACATGATTTTTGTATGTGATCTAAGTATGTCTAATAGAATCCAAGACTTTTGTTGATAATGATGATTCAACAGAACTGTCCCATGTTGTATGATATACATGGAAGCAACACATGCATCGTTGGCACTTATGGTGCAATGCAAAGACAGAAAACTACTAAGCTTAACAGGCAACTTCTTAACTGCAAATGCTCTTATTTATTCTCCATACTGGGTATATTCTGAAATACTAACTGGTTTCCTCTGGTATTAAAAAGGAAGTAGAATAAAATCTTTCCATTCTTGCTTGCACAGGTAGTTAAACCACTTTTCTTGCACTGTGTGAATTTCCCAGGTCTGGCTGGTACAGAGCCCGTCAGATAATTACCAGCTTGTTTTGTGTTACTGCACAGGCTGTGATCGGTGGTATTTGGCACACGAGCCGATTCAGAGAAGGAACTGTCAGAAATGGAGAAGATGACAGGTTCAGCTCAGAATGAACAGATGAGGGCTCACTCAAGCTCAAAAGGAGCCAGGCTGTAGGACTGACAGCAGCATGCCCAGTCAAGCAGCGTGGAAAGGGGAAACTCACAACACTACAAGGCAATTGGCAAGATGACTTCAAAGTAGAGTGTGTTTCTTTTCACTCATCTGACCATTTTGTGCTGACACTAGTCAACATTAAAAGAAAGCCAACAGTTTGTTTCCCATCAAAAGCATAGATTTTCTGTTATGAAATAAAATCATTTGCTTGAGTTTAACCTGACAAAGCTTCACAGCAATAACAATAGTTATCTGATGGTTGCCTGGGGCTCAGCCTCATTTATAGTAAATAATATTTACATGATAAACAACTACCGTAAAAATTAGCAGCCACTAGCTATCATTGCTAACAGTCACAGAGATTAAACTGGTCAGTGGTGATCTATTATGGTACCAAATACACGGAAAGTTTATTACATCTGCCACTAGTTTCATGGAAACCAAGCTTTTTCTTCTTTACTACTATCAGGCATTAATTTCTCAGCACCTACTTACCTTTTTAAAATATTTGTTATTTACAGTGTTTTGGTTCAGGTTTTGTTGTGTGTTTTTTGGGAGGAGGGGATTTGTTGGTTTGTTTTTGTGAGCAACCAGCTGTTTCTTCCTTTTTAGGCGCATGACGGGGAATTTTGGGAGAATCTACATATTCTGAAATAAAATTCAGCTAAAGCCAACTTTTAAATCTTGGCAGAGAACATGCATTAGGTAGCAGTTACTGTCTTCCTAAAAGTACGGGAGGTTATTTTTCCTGGTATGTATGCATGTTTCCATGCTGTGGGAAAATACTTAGGGAATTCTGTTCAAAGCACCAAGTGAGATGCTGACCACAACCTAAACATTAGCTACCTGCTGTGGTAGGTAGCTAATGCACTTAAGAAATGCATCTTTGAAAAGACTGGAGTGATTATTTGCATGTGCTTCACTTTCTATTGCTAGACATGAAATAAAGAATACACTGGGAAAAAGCTTCTTTGGAACTTCCACTAAATCCACTACTTACTGCTTCTTAGTTTCTTTGCAAAGCAGCCAAGATGAAAGAGAACTGGTGATTTACAGTCCAGCTCTACAAATGTAGATAAGATCTGGCCAAAGATCTAAACCAAAACAAAGAACTTTGTACTACTCCTGGAATGGCTTCTCAAATATTTATAACTACTGTGACCCAGAAAGCCAACCGATTGATATATTGCCCTCGACCTTGTAATTCTTGGCTAGTCTGTTTTGCTCTGCTTTGTCTCTATATTCTGTCTTGTACATATTAATCTGAAATACCTAACCTCACTTGTCTGATAAAGAAAGTACTGTACAGATTATAGGTTATTAAGTGCTCTGCTCACTTACTTGGCTGTCCATGAGTATCTCCTGACTATGCAATGTAGCAGAGACATTGTTTTTGCTGCTATTACTTTTCAGAAGAAAAATATCATAAGAAAAGTTTAATAATTTGACTCCTAGGTTAATGAAGTTCATATCTGAAACTTCTAAAATACTCTAAGAATATTTTCATTTTATTTATTTAATATTATTTTCATGTTCTCCTACTTTGAAAAAAAGTCACTAAGTTACTATAATTCCTTGGAAAAGAAAATTCTGTGTATACTTATGAGCATACCTATCCCCCACGAAACTGAAAGCCAGCCAAACTGCTAATGCTGAAAATCATAAACTATAACACAAGGTAAATTAATTCATTTTTTTTCTCATATTTGCCTCACTGACATAACATATACCAGTCTTTGTAACAGACAGAAGCAGTGATAAACTTGAATATGCAAACAAGACATATCAATCTAAATACAATAAATGAATAGAAAAAAAATTATTGTGCATATACAGAAAATACAACAGGCTGTACTACATATACATGCTTCTCCCTTTTATTTTTCCCCTTTTCTGCACAAAAATAAGTACACAAAAACCCAACCACTCTCTTCAGAACCTGTAAAAGAATCTAAATTTCCAAAAATTGAAAGAGAAATCAGAACTGAGTGGCTGGCATTGGAGGTCTTGCATGCTTACAACTGCTAATAGAAGCCTGAGGAAATAACAGTAACAGATGCAGTCCCTAACTGGCATAAATCCCTCTCCAGGAAAAGGTCTACAATACAGCAAAAGTAAAATTAAATTATGTTGACGAAAAAGACTCCAAATGTCAGCTTTGAAGAACACATATCCTTGCCACAGCACAGAAACTCAACTTCTAGTAGTCACAGAGGGATTTACCATAATCCACCTTTCTACCCATCACTTTCCATAAGACAAAGGCTACAGCAAACTTTCTGTCACTTGGTTTGGCAGGACATTGTGAAACTACTTCATAAACAGAAAAGGCAACACATATATTGTATTATGTTACTGTAACAAGGCTTTTAAGCAGATTTGAACTGACCTTATTGGCCTGAGTCATAAAATGGTAGTTCTTTGTGGACTTTATGGTAAAATTTGATGCTTGCTGCTTTCATTACTACAAAAGGCTGTATCACATTCTGATTTATTGCATTCTGATTGCTATACTTTGAATTTGTTATGGGTTTTTTTTTTAAAGAAATTTATGACAATGCTATTAAAGAGCTCCAGTACAATGACAACAAGCAAATCAAGAACTGAACACTTTAGTATGCATTTTGCTTTTCTGCTAAAGAATTTAATACTCAACACCAGACTCCAAACTCAAAGTGCTAACATATCAGCTAGGTTAGGATAAGATCCAGTTATGTCAGTTCACTGCAAAAGTGTGCCTAACAAGGTATATTGATCAAAATCATATTCTACAAGATGCAAGTATGACTGAATTTCTGTAGTTTTCCCTCATTCCAGTGACTAAGCACTCAAAAGAAGCTGCTTAGGTGCAGTACTCTTTAACAAAGAATAATAAAGTAAGGTGAAGCCTTTATGTTGATATTTTCCTACACAGACTTTTTAGCTGAAGTTTTTGAGAGAAAGAGCTCTGGGAGACTGAGTGCAGGTTAGAAAACAGCAGTGGTAACAAAAGGCTGTAATTACTACTTATCCCACTTCTGTCAATAGAGTATAAAAAAGCCTGAAAAAACTTTTGACTTCCTTGGAGGGCATCTGGAGACTAATCTGCAATTCGGTATGAACAGGAATGAAATTCTTAAAATTCAGCATTACCTCGGCTTTTTTTGTAATATTAGATACTACAATTTTGTGACAATTTCTGATATTTTATTTGTGGTAAATCCTTTCAAGAGTAAAACTTGTGCATAACTGATCTGAAGACAATTACAGGACTCAAGGGCAGAAACAAGCAGGCATGTGTCAATATTTCATGTGTTAATTCTTTGCTATATCCTGTGTAATGGGCCTACAAAAGCACATCTTTAGGATGGGAGAATAATGTTTTGTGTTAGTTTTACAAGTGATAAGTCCTTTGAAATTCAAAAAGTCACATCCACCTAGAAAAAGATGTATTAGGGAAAAATAAAAATTCCTTCAGATTTCAAAGTTTTCAAAAATAAGACAGTTTAAGCACTTGTATTTATACTGTCTCTCAAACGCTGTCGGCCAGAAGTGATCAAGACATCCATAGTTAAAAATTCCAAGCATTTGAAAATGTATTTTTTATTAGATTAGCAGAAAGCAGTTGCTACACCCAAGAAATTGGTCAGGTTTTTAAATGTTTTAAGTCAGTACATGTTTTTTTCTTTTATTCATGGGGAGAGCTGGGGCATTAATCAGAGTCCATTCATTCATGTCAAGCTGCAGTCTGTCAGGAAACCTGATGTGCTAATTCTTGTCTCTGCCATCCTTTCACCTTTAAGTCTTGATTTCTATCAGATAAACACAGACAAAAATGCTTCGTTTCCTGTTTGTACTGGTGTCCCCCTAGCTACAGTTGAGGTCATTAGACATTATCTTTATTATGCATAGAAATAACTAAGAAATTCTGATAGTGAAAATAATTCCCCTGATCAGCTTCTTAGAAGGTGCCATACATACACATACATGTGCCATACATGCTTTACATTCCAAAGGCAGTAAAGAAACCTGAAGTTATAGAGCTGCTGCTCATGAAGTGCAGCAGGGCAGCAATACTATGGACATACTTCTTGGCACTTTCCGCCCTTGCTACCCGGAGCTGCAAATCCCCCACGCAGCTTTCCAACAGCAGATGTAAGGGAGATAAATTCTACCAGCCAGCTTTGTCTCTTCTGTGTGTACCATAAGGTTTGCTGCTGCCGGGAATGAGGAATCAAAGGGGTTATCACTGTCACACTGACCACTGTTTATGCAAACGGGCTCTGAAGCTGCTACTTACTGTTCAGAAGCACTTTCAAAATCTCTGATAGCACTAGAATTAATAAAGCTATTAATAAACTGGTTTTCTGCTCATATGCATTTCCCCATATAGCTATTGTTTTCTTAGAAGGGTGAATGCTTGGGTGGCTATCCCTACCTTGACAAACATGGTTTAACAGTCTGTTCAGTAACAGCAGAGTTGTTTGCTGTGAAACATGTCACTATTGAATTGCAACAAACAAAATGAAGATTCCGCAGTCTAATCAAAACAGGTAGTCTAAAAACAACAATTAAAAAAAAGGCACATTTATGGAGGAAAAAGAAAGAGCATCCTTGTGAACAAAGAGATTCTCTTCTGAGTGTTTCAACACAGACAGCTAAGAAGAACGTACTGCTTTAATTCTATACCTTCACTCAGTAACACAGCACAGCACCTGAGTAGTTTATGATTGCTTTTGTAGTCATTCTCAGAGTAACTGACAGCACAGACTACAGTGTTTCTGTAAAAATTCTGGACAGGAGCCATAAAATATGAACCATTCTCTGTTTATTTAAAGAATTCCCAGGACCAAGTATACATTTCACCTTGGTGTGCTCGTGGTCAGTCTGCCCTTTCTTCATCCATCTTTTCCTCCCTCCCACTCTCTCCCCCTTCCCTCCTCCCACCCCAAGAAAAGTTCTTAACTTTCCTCATGCTTTCACTTTACCAATTTAAGCCAAAGGACTTGCAAAAACCCTAACAAAAGTATTTAAATTTGCTGGCTTAAAGTTAGTTCTTAAAAAAGTTATGTTCTCACCAAAACTGACCAAACTTCCGAGGCGCTGGTTAAGCCATTTTCCACAGTGGTTCACAGCTGTGTGGTTACTTTCAGGTAGATGGGAGAACTGAGCTGTTTCCATGTACATTTTAGACACGGAGTCTTAAAGGCTCAGATACTAGGGTCTTATATCTCTTCAACTAGCTAAGCATAAGACTTAGATTATGATTTAATTAGATGCACACTTCTGAATCAATTAGCTTTTGCTATTAATATAGCTTTAGACCTTAACATGTGAAGAAATAAATTTCAATTAATACTTTTTGCTCTCCTATTCTTCTTTCTTAGTTTTACCCAGGGAAAACACGCTTGTGACCAGACTCCTCTAAAATGTTGACTCATCACCCATCATGCAGCAGAGCACTGTGTACTGTCTACAGCACTTCAAAGATTCAGGCATATTGTGGATTTTTTCTGCCAGATGTTGCCCTACTCAAAATTTGTACACAGGTAAAGAAAAATAACAGTGACGTCCTGCCTTTTGGCAAAATGACAAAATAGACATACATTAAATGTCAACTTTCTAGCGTTTACATCACTCACACCCCTCAGTCTACAAGGACCTACAAATTACAGCTGTCAAAGTTTTTTCATAACCTAAACCTTCAGCTCTAGAGAACCTTTACTTGTCTACATTTATTTATATTCTTGGTAATGGAGTGGTTCATTATTTATACTAACTGTTTAAACAGTAACTGGGTTGTTTTAGGAATTGTGCATTTGAGCAGAGATGGGCTATGCATTTTATGTATCTGAAGAAAATCAGGATTTATTGACAAAAGTAAGTTAAATCTGTACAATTATAAAATATTTTTCCCTAAAATCTTTTGCAACAGATTTTGCAAGCAAACAATGTAGATTAAGTTACTTCACAAATTTACTACTCATGTTGCTTGACTGTTAGGATTTAATATTGTTAAATCTATAAACAGACATTAGCACATTTGCAAATCTCCTTTCATTTTTGAAAATATGTAACTTTGCTCACTTGTAAACAACAGCTCTGGAGACGTCTTATGGAAGAGTTATTGCCTACATACTAAATACTCCCCTAGCTGAGCTTAGAAACAAGACTGGAGTTCTGCAGACCTTCAAAACCAGAAATGGCTAAACCTTTTCAAATAAAGAGCCTTTTGATCTTAGAGATTCAGCATCCACAGAAGTAGCAGGAACTCCTGCATCTCTAATCTCCAGCATTCTGAATGCATGTTTCTTTTCAAAATTGACTGCATCAACAGAATTGATCATTATTTGCAGGAATTTAGAAACCTGGACTCTGTATGAATGACAGACTATATTAAACAGTAGATATTAATTTGGACTTTTTTCTCTGTGCAGCCCTGTTCCTCCGGTATCTTTTAAGCATGTACCATTTTAGAGATACTCAACAATGTAGAAATTCAAGTAATTTTTTGAAAAGTTCAGAAAGTTAGTAAAACCGCACTCTGGATCCCATATTTCAGATCTTAAAAGCCATTTAAGAAGGAAGTTAAGGGCTTCATGCTAAAACACTGGTAGTGACCATATATGCAGTACAAAGGTGAGTATTTATGACCTCTGTGAGATGGGATTTCCATTTTCTTTAATGAGCCAAGACATCAGACCTGCACTCTTAACTCACTCTTACACAGAACCCCCCCCGGGACAATATGTCTGTTTCTGTGGAAGCAAAGGAAAGTAGCTATGGAGAAGTGGAGATGAGGATGGGGACTGGAGAAAGACCTGCCTAACTAGACCGAGACCACAGATGGTATCTGTGGCGTGGCCAATCTTCAGGCCATAAAGGAGAGGAAGAAATCACAACAGCGATGTTTTGCTTTGGGAATCCCTGGTGACTCATATTCCCCAGCTCTGAGTAGCACTGTGTCCTGGGTTCAGTGGACAAACTGCAAGCATTTTTATTCCAAAGACTGAGTCCATCAATAGCTCTGATCACCACAAGATACTGATTTTCAATTTTTTTGTCTCCAGAACAATGTCTTTTGTTCACAGAGCACAGTGTTTTTTTCAGAGCCATTTGTATTTTGAGTTTGATGGGGTAGCAGAAACATGTTACCCCAGCTCCCCTGTCACAACAATTAATACTGGCAAAGTAAGTAAACCAAGGCACCAACTATACCAAAAATTATACACTGTATTTAAAGGCATCTTGTTTACTCCTACCATTCACTGTTCCTTCATTAAGTAAAAAGACACATCTCAGATCTACAACACATGTAGGCCACAAAGTTAAAATTCTGTCTTACCACAGTTTAGAGGCAGGCTATGGTGTTTAGCCTAAGGCTTACAAGAGTTCAGATCTCCTAACTGGGGACTGGAATTGGCTGGTGAGGGAGGAAGGGCATATTTACCATCTGCAAGGTCCATACTGGGCTGATTATCTACACCCCTTGCCAAGCAGCACATAACGCAAAGTCGCTCTGGCAAACCAAACAGCAAAGGGGAGAACTTTCATATGGAGATGAATGAAAAGAAAGACAGGAGAGCAAAGGGGAAGCAGGGAACCTAGGGAAGCCTGGAGGAATCTTCCAAAGGGAATAGGGAGCTTGGATATGGAGGCACTGCAAGACTGTAGGAGAAAAGCTTTAATGTAGTGGTATATGTGTAGAAGGAAAAGATGTCCTAGAGCGGAAATATGGAAAGCCAGCCGGTAAATGAATTTCTCAGCAAAACACCTTACCCACATGTACAGAATAACTGTAAATTCCTTTAACCGTATCACCTAAACAACCAGTTTTGGCCTGCGTAGCCTCTGCTACTCTTAATCTCACTCTCACAGATCAGCGAAGAGAAGGTAAGAGTAACCCATGTCTTGGAAAGGTCTCCAGAAGACATATGAAAAAAAGAGTTAAAAAGGAAAATTATCTGTGGCATTTGCAATATAATTTGGTGGTACCAATTAGAAAGCCCTTGAGGGATAAGAGATACTACAAGTACACAACTACTGTGCTCTACGGTATTCATAATCTGAAGTGGTCCATGTCTTTCTTTTTGATCCCACGCTGAAAAGATTGAGTCTGCATGAGTACTAGTATTGAGTTTATTTTTTAGAAGAATACCTAACAGCTTAATTTACAGGCAAGAATGAGAGATGTTTGTGTAAAGTACTTTTTAACTACAAGAATAATTAAATGTTGGATGGCTAATCCTCTTCCTGGAGCTTTTCAATTTCTTAATTAATATCTGGGAAAAGCTATTAGCTGCAAGTCATTTATTGCAGCTATAAAGTGCTGTGAAGTATCAGACTGAGTCATTTCATTAACTACTGTTTTTGAAAGAACAGCTTGCTATTTAATTCTATAAAGTCATTCAATCTCCTGGTAGCACATGTATACATAAGCCAACACAAAGTTTTCCCATTCAGTTTCTGAGACCAGACTGACAGCAACGGAACCAAAAACACAGAAGAGGAAAAGTGCACATGGTTTATATCTGATGGGTTAGCTTTTGTCAGAAAAAAAAAATGGAATCTGGACATACAACAAATAATGCTCTAATCAAAATGCTTGTGTATAGGTATCTACCTCAGCTTCAAGCAGAGTGTAATCTACAGGTTCACAAGATCTACACAACCCATTTGTTCCACAATCAGAATAATAAAGCTTCTGCATATCTCTAATGCTACACATGCTATTTTATGTGTGAAAAAGTACTACAGACCCTCATCATTCATTATAATAACTATACAGTCCAAACAGTTATTTGCTTTTGAAAAAGAGCTTTATAATAAACAGTACATTTTAAACTCAATAGCAACATGCCTCAAAGCATCTTCTTTCATTAATACACTTTGTCATTTTACAAAAATGTATACTACAGCTATTTGTATTTTACACAAAGCTAGAATAGAGGACTTGAAACAGAACACTGAACTTTTAAGATAAAATATGTACATTTTAATTCCGAATGAGGCATTAAATCAACCAAAACTTGTTTCTGACAGACTAGTAATGAATTACAGGATTTTCAGTAATTCTCCAATAAACAAAGTGAACACTGTTCTTCATGCAGAAACTGCTTGTTAAATCACACACAACATAGATCTGGTATTCCTGCTGGAAAATATGACATTACCTTGATTGTCAGGCAGCCTTCTAGAAACACTCAATTTTCCAGCTTGCCTCTATGTAAGCACACAGTTTAAAAGAAAAATTATGTGATAGAAGTCATAAACATACAAAAACCCTACCTAGCAATGTAGATCTTGAAAGAGTTTTCTATGCTCCAGGTCAAGGGAGAAAAATACTTTCAAAAATCTACTGTGAAGGAAGGAAGAAGGATTACATGAAGCTGGAATTATTTTGCAAAAGAAAATGAAGCCTGTTATCCCTCTCCATCAGCCTGTAAAGATGCCTAACATTAAAATCGGTTTGTCTCCTGTAAGAAGTAGAGTTCTGCATGGTATCTGGAACAAGGCCTGCCTTGCAATGATAAGTTTCTATATGTTTGGCAGCCAGTACTACCTGCACTAAATGGCAAAACTTGTTTATTTGTGTAGAAGGCCAAGATCTTATACACCTTGATGAAACATGCCTGTTTCAAAGCTTGTGGAGCAAAAACACTCTGTGCTCTAAAGTGGAAGTTTGCCATGGCAGAAATACTTAACAGAGTAATTTCAACTACAACACTTATTCTAACTTTTTGAACAAAACAATTCATTTATATAAATATCAGATTAACAGAATGAAATTTTATCACCCCCCAATCAGTCTGCTTTTGAAGTGACGAGTGTGTTTTAGGGAAATGGGAAAACATATCAACCCTTTCTATCAAATTTCCTTTCTTCAGAGAGCCAGCTTTTCAGATCTCCACAGGGATCTAGGCAGGGTGGGTAAAAAGGAAAGAATTTTTTAAATAACTATCTGTTGGATCTTGAGTTATTTAAAGATCTTTTTCTTTTCAAATTCCCCATTTATATGTAAATATTAATTATATTCTGTGAAAAGTAGTAGCCTAGTAAATATAATTAATTTAAGCTGCAGACATATTCAGTAGCAAAGTGTTTAAGAAAAATCAGATCTGAAGAAGCAGAAGACAAAGAAAGTGGAACTACAATAAGCTGAAATATTAAACCAGCTTTTGACGGAAACAGACTACTCCGCAGGTGCATAGTGAATATTTGCTTCATTCCAAATTTCAACTACTTCATTCAAAACTGAAAAACCAACTGGGATTTTAAAAGCCAGGAAACCTTATTTTCCTCATACAATCCATGAATAAAAATGAGGTGTTAAAGCCCATGGTAACGGGAAACAATCAGTTCAATTCACTACTATAGATAAAATTGTATTTACTAAGTCAATATGTTTCAAATTAAAAACATATTTTTGGAAAGTTATTTTCTCTTCCGTATGCATGCTAAAGAGATTTTATTTAACTGGTTTTTTCCAAGGCTTTTTTTGTGCACAAACAGCACAAACATGGTTAATAAATACCTACACTTAACATTGTTTATATTTCATGAAAATGAGAAAACATAATAAATGTGTATTAAACTACACTACTGCTGAAATGCATTGCCCCATTAGAAAAAAGGGATACTAGTAGCATACTTATGCGCCTTTAAGCTGTTTTCATTATGAAAGACAACAAACATTTCCCTGACAACAACAAAAAAATTAAATTGAAAGCAACAGTTTTCCTATTTTCCAATTTAAATTATAGTCAGAAGCATTTATGTTACTTTTTCTACCCTGCTCTTCTTTGCCCAGACCCTGGAGGAAAAAGGACATCAGTTACAGTCCTTGGAAACAACTTGGCTCCTCTGCTAAACTCATTTCAGGTTTCTTTCATAGCAGAAGGAGAATCCTTGATTCAAAACTGACATTACTTCAGAAACACAAAATTTCATTTTCTCCTTTTAATAAAGTCAAAGCACTGAAAACATAAGCTCCAAAATAAGCTCCATGGTGGCATGGAGTTGACAGTGGGATTTGCTGGTTGGCACTACTCGTCACCAGTATCTGAACTTTTAAAAAGAACTTAAAAGAACTCATTTCTGTCTTAAAACAAATTTCCTCTCTCTCTCATGGCCCAGGCGCAGTACTTTCCCTTCCCCTTTAAACAACAAGGAATGGTCTTTGTGAGGCAGACAGAGGGAACTCCTTCCAAATTAAAATGCATCAATAAAAAGGACAAGGAGGACACAGAATGGTATTGCTTTAAAGTCTATGAGTGGAAGCATAGTAACTCTTTTGATATATAAAAACACCTCCATAACAACTGAGCTTGCACAGTGAAAAGACTTCATCAAGTTGCTTGCAATTAAATCATCTGATGTCACAAATTTCAGTTTCCTGTCACTGAGAGAAATCAACAGGGAGTTGAAAGGGCCTGTTTAGGCTACAAGGAGATGTTTTCTGTAGCAGTGAAATGGCACAGGTGAAGTCAGGCCACTTCAAATCCCTAGTATGGGTGAGGTGCCTAGCACAGCTGGCACACAGAATCAAAGAGTTATATTAAACGATGTTAATAAACATGTTGAGGACAATTTCATGAAAAAGACACAAACTAATATTTTGTGGGTTTTTTCTTTTGTTTTGGGTTGGGTCTGGTTCTTTTCTCTGGCCATTTGAGCACCTAACAAACTGCTACAGTTGAGTTTAGCAACAGAGGTAGAACTAGCTTAGCCAGCTTTATAATTAACTAAGAACTTGTACCACTGGCTCAGTTAATCTGATGCACCCTGATCCCAGTCTGAAGGTCTGTATTTTAACCAGGCAGGTCCATCACTTCAGCAAAGTATAACTTGTTTAAGAATGGAAATGGCAGGTTATATACTGTGGAGCAAATCCACAGTACCAAAGTACAATTTTTTACCTTTAATTAAGCTTTCCTTTCCCAAGACTTGCTAATATTGCTAAGCACAAAATTCAAATATATTTTTCTCTCGTATTGTTTATTGGCATGTATTTTACAAGAGGTTTTCCTCGTATGTTTGATCTTAGCACTGCAAATAATGTGATATTATATAGTTTATTTAAAGTCTCTCTATTTCCACTGAACATCCTCAATATCTTCATTAAGATAGCTATTGCTATTCAAATGAAGAAAATCCATTCAGGCACCTACCTGGTACTGCAGAAGAAAAAACACCAAGTTTTTTAGTGCTGATGTGTATATAGATCTATTGTTGAGCCATACATACAGATAAATACCATATACAATTGCTTATGACAATCATATATACATATGTTTTAACTTTTATTTATTGGAGAAAAGTAAATAACTTACCTTCTAAAACCTAAATTGTTCACAAATCTGAATGTGTTACCTGAAAGGTATGTAGCTGATCTGATTTAGCTATGCTGATATTACTCTTAAGTTGCCTGAGCTCTCATACCAGTTTAGGCATTAAAAATGTTATAAAATGGATCAAACTGCACTGGTTTTATCCATTAACTCCTCAGGTACGGGCAGCTTCACAGACATTCTGACTGTTGGTGGGCAGTCACCCCTGTCACTAGTTACTTGATTACAGGAGCAGCAAAAGAGGAAATTGAGTACATAGGAAACTATACTGAAGGCAAATACAGTATGAAAGCAGTAAAAATTAATTCTTTCAAGCAAAATTTCAGCTTTGAAGCTTATCTTCTCCCAGCACCACTACAAGGGCCAAGCACACACTCAGAGCAGCTCTGACTGCTCCCAGTATCAGGCATTTTGCAGGCACTACACAACATCAGTCATTAATCTCCATTATGGAGGGAGATGGGTCAGTGGTAGAACCTGTGCTTGGGGCACAGGATGAAGGAACAGAATAACATAGCACAGATCTGAGTGCTGCTCTCTATGGACTGCTCCCTGAGGTTGCTTTCCACTCAGAATCATCTTTACCTTCACCTTCCTTTACTGGGAAACAATGGTCTGTGCATTGGCCTTCCACAGGCTCAGAGCTGAGCAGATGGAATATCTAAGTCTTAGAAAACTCCGTCTTGCTAGAGTCCATACATCAAGAAATTTAGATAGTGTTATAGCCTTATTCTCCCATTCACCTTCAGAACCATGCAAGGTGCCTACTTGCACCATGAGGTTTCAGAGGCTGACAGGACATGTTAGAGTGAGTTAGTAACCTAGTCAGCTTGCTGAAGAAGTAGGTTGTCTAGTCTTTCTAGGGGCACACATCAGTGGCAACAGCAGTGAGAAGTCAGTGGTAGGTGAAATGACATCTGACCTAAAATGGTATGACCAAACACAGCTAAAACTGGTTGGAATACTGGCACGTGCAAATGAACAAAACCTGGAAATTTTCTTTCCTGGTATTCAGAGAGAGACTATTTTTCTCCTATATTCAGTAAACAACAATAGAAATAGTTTTTGGGTAGACCATAAAAAAGAGACAAGGAGCAAAAGTATCTGGGAACATGGATCATGAAACATCTGAAAGCAGATGGGAAGGGTAAAGTCATCTCCAGCTGGGTACAAATGAAATGAGCCCTACACATTCAGTTCAGAAATATAGCTAAATGTTTGGTAAACATAAATCAGAAGTAATAACATTACTGGCTTGATCACAGAACCTGTATGGCTCAGATACAGTAGCTAAAGTGAGTTTATTGTGGTTACATGGCCTGCATTTGAGACAATAAGCATTCTTCCACCATCCCCAGATAAAACAAATCAGGCAGCTCTTGAGCTGAAATAAAAATGTGTGCCATGTTCTATCAATTAATATGTTTAACAGTATATTCTTTAAAGTTTTACTTTACTTTACTTACCCATCACTAAACATGGATTAAATTGACAGTTGTGGACAGCGTGCACAACTAACGTCATGGTGGTCTTACATTCAGCAAACCATCACGCTTCTGTTTTCAATGTTTTCCCAAGCATGTAAATATACTAAGCATATAAACCCTGCAGCACTGTAATTATGCAGTAGCAACAATATAACTACAATTATATTGACCAAACAGGGACAGTTCCGGGGGGGTGGGGGGGGCAGGGAGGGAAATGGCAAAGAAACAGTAACAAAAGAGTAAATACAGATTCAGGAACTGAACTTAAGTGCAACCGAGTCTCTTCCGGTGTTCAAACAGAACATGCAATAGCAATCCAGGAGACCTTACTAAAACTGGCTTTAAATACCTCTAGTTCAATATATCTAATACGTATTTCAGAGTATCTAGTTAATATCTTCTCTTTCTCCATGTAAAAAAGAATAATCTTCAGAGCCAAAAATAAAAAATTGACCCTTGGTGAATACCTAGTAAAAGGTACCCAAAACACAGTAGTCCCCCAAGAAAACCACCATCTCAGAGTAAACATGGAAATCTACCAGCTGAAGGGTTAATAAATTTGTTTCTAGCCTTACTTTTCTTAAACAGATGTTCCACACAACATTAAATATGGGCTAGGAAGAGGGGGGAGGCAGAGAATGAACTCTGGTGCAATATGGAATTTTTAAAGGCATTTCCTTCTCCTTAAGAGTCAAAACCTGCAATCACTTAAGTCTTTGCTTTTTTAAATACATATTCATTTTGCAGCTTTTGCCAAACTAAATGAATCCAGTCTTTGAAAATCTTTTTTTAAAAAATCATACTTTTCCCAGTCATACTTGAAGTCTGACTTTTTTCCAAGAATGCCAACAAATATGTATATGACTTTCTCCATTTACAATGAATTCTTACCCGTTCAGATATGTGCCACAACAGTAAGCTAGTGTTACAGTGTAACAGATCTAAAACTTTCAGATCTAAATAAATTCATTTTACTCAATAATTAGGAAAAGAAGCACTTATTTCTTCTGGAACGGTGTTTCTGTGTTCTTTATTCTGGGGAGCGGACCTTGGGTTTGGTTTTGGCATGTTGTTTGTAGGGTTTTTTGGGGTTTTTTTGTTTTGCCAAAGATAACATCGCACAATGATAATACAGCTGTTGACTCTGAAATTCAAATAGTGCTTAGCAGTATTGAATAATATTATCAATATTTATAAAACAGCTTTTGAAACTGAATTTGGGAATGCTTTTGTTAATGCATAACTTAAAAGTTGATCATGTTTCCAAAGAATGTTCCAGTTTTCTGAGTACGCAGATGTTTGATATACCTTCCTCTTCCTTTATGTGAAGTTCTGAATGAAAGCATAAATGATTCAAGAACATGGACTCCCAAATAAAATATTTCTTTAACTCCTGAAGGACTATATAATATTTTTAACAATCAGAATGTGTTAAAAATGTTTTAAAACCCTCAGTTATGTTAAAAATGTTTAAAAAATCAGAATGTTTTTACTTCCCAAATGACAGTGTAGCTCATAAGGCCTTACTATAAGGAAAAGAGAAATTCCTCAGCTGCAACAATAGCTGTACATCTGCTGCACTATATTAACTACAAAAGTTAGAAGAAAAAAGAAAAATTAATTTCACAAAAAAATGTGCAAGCTGTTCTTGTTTCTGAAGGTCCAGGCTAGTCTATTTCAGATTCTTCTATTTTCCACATATGTACATTACACATTGATAGTGCTCTTCCTGCTCCACTTTCTGACCACCAACTTCATGCCTTTTACATTTAAGAAAAACAATCCTGAAAAACATTGCCCAATTTTAACCGGCATAAAGGAAGGCAGATGGGAAATGAAAACAACAGAGGAGTACTGATAAATTATGGATAATGTGATAAAAAAGATCTTGATGGGTAGGGCCCCATGTTGATGTGTGTGTTCACACTGTTCACAGTGTTGACAGTGTTCACTGTAGAAATGACCTTTAGGAAACTACCAATAGTAGTCAAATGGACTACAGTGTAGAAAAAAAATAGCTAAATTAGTTACTCTGAAGAAAAAGAAAACCTTAGATGTTTAAAACAACCAAAATTAAAGTAGCATTAGATGACTCCCATTCAGTATTGGTGAGGATCCTCATGTAGGTGAGGATTCCTGATGCAGATGCCACTTATGTGAAGGGGAGGAATCTGGCACATCACTTTGTAGTTCTAACACAGGAATGGTATCCATCCTGTAGGACAAATGTGAATATTTCTTTTACAATGTGTAATGCAATACCAAATCTTTTTTGGAGAGTTTTGTTTTTATTCATTTCAATTCCAAACATTGATGGAATAAAAGTAATTTTTTGTTCTCTTTTTTTTTTTTGTGAGAAATTATGCTTTCATCTGCTTTACCCAATGTTTGCTGTGTGTTGAGGAATTCAGTTGTGACCCAAGTTCAGGTTCCAACAAATGCAGTACTTTGTCTCTTCTACAAGCTCAAAAAGAAAACATAATTTATTTCTCTTCCTCTGCTACACATATACATACACCAAATCTTTTTAATCACTGTATATCCAATAGCAAAATTCAAAATAATCAGAAAGAAAATTTATCAGTTTCTCAGTAAACCAAAAGGAAATCATGATTTTTTTGAAGACTATATAGCCCAGCACACCAATAAAAGCCCTGAAGGTCTGTTATGGTACAACTTCCAGAACTCTTAATGCAAACTTTTATCAGAAACAAAGGTAATTAAGTCAGTGAGGAACTTCTTAGTAATAAACACTAAATGATTTTAATGACCACATAAGGGTGGAGTTTGAGATCTTTAGGGCAGTAAGGGGCATGCAGCAAGCTCATTACTCTGGACTTCAGAAGAGCAGAAACTGGCCTCTCCAGGGATCTGTCAGGTAAAGTGCCATGGGGTAGACGCAGGGAACTACAAGCTAGTCAGTCCCACCTCAGTGCAAGATCATGGAGCAGATATTCCTGGAAAATATGCTAAGGCACATGGACAATAAAGGGGTGACTGGTGAGAGCCAACATGGCTTCACTAAGGGCAAATCATGCCTGACAAATTTGATGGCTGTGGCATTGGTGAATAAAGGAGAAGCAACTGATGTCATCTACCTGGACCTGTGAAGGCATTTGACACTGTTCTGCATGGCATGCATCCTTGACTAAATTGAACTGGCTTGGATTTGATGGATGGACCACTCAGTGGATAAGGAATTGTCTGGAGGGTCGCATTCAAAGACTTGTGGTCAACAGCTCAGTGTCCAAGTGATGATCAGTGACAAGTGGTGTTCCTCAGGGGTCAGTATTGGAACTGGTGCTGTTTAACGTGTTTGTTAGTGATACAGATAGTGGGATCAAGTGCACTCTCTGCAGTTTTGCTGATGACACCAAGCTGTGTGGTGTGCTTAACTCACTGGACGGAACAGATGCCATCCAGAGGGAGCTTGACACGCTTGACAGGTGGGCTCGTGTGAACCTCATGAAGTTCAACAAGGTTAAGTGCAAGGTCCTGCACCTGGATCAGGGCAATCCCAGGCACAGCTACCGGCTAGGTGGAGAAGTGATTCAGAGCAGCCCTGCAGAGAAGGACCTGGAGGTGTGGGTTGATGAAAAGCCTAACATGACCTACCAGTGTGCACTTCCAGCCCAGAAAGCCAATCTTATGCTGGACATGAGTGCATCCAGCAGGTCAAAGGAGGGGATTGTGCCCCTCTACTCCGCTCTTGTGAGATCCTACCTGGACTTCTAGTGCCCCCAACACAAAAGGGATGTGAACGTTTTGGAGCAAGTCCAGGGGAGGGCCACAGGGATCATGAGAGGGCTGGAGCACCACTCCCTTGAAGAGATGCTGAGAGAGTTGAGCTTGTTCAGCCTGGGGAAGAGAAGGCTCCAGGAAGACCTTAGAGCAGCCTTTCAGTACCTAAAGGAAGGCTACAAGAAAGCTGAAGAGGGACTTTTTAAAAGTGCATGTAGTGACAGGACAAGAGGGAATGACTTCAAACTGAAAGAGTGGAGATATAGATTAGTTATAAAGAAGAAATTCTTCATTATGAAGGTGGTGAAGTGCTCGCACAGGTTGCCCAGAGAAGTTGTGGCTGCCCCATCCCTGGGAGTGTTCAAGACCAGGTTGGATGGGGCTTTGGGCACCCTGGTCTAGTGGAAGGTGTCCCTGCCCATGGCATGGGGGTTGAAACTAGATGATCTGTAAGGTCCCTTCCAAGCCAAATTATTCTGTGATTTTATGGTAATATTAAGAATTACCAACAAGAATAATAAAATAATTAAAATAACCACTACTGACTTGGCAGTACATGGGGCACTAGAATTCCTGGTACTGTAGTGCTGCTTCAAACACTACAAGAAAAATAAATACAACACACAGGTTAGGCATACTCTGAATTGAGTTCTCAATCTTAGATATTTATATGCATTAAAGTGATGTACTTTACAGAGCTTTTGAAACATTTGCAGTAATCCAGAGAACACTCTGTAAACTGACTATAGTAGAATTACCAAGCCTGAAGTCATGACAGAATTTGACCCATACACAATATGGAAATTTCATCCAGCTCTTAGAAAAGCTGGCACTACAAAGTGAGAACATATAGGAGCTATAGTAAGATCTACAGTGACAGTTGTGTTCTCTTATTTTCAAACCCTTGCATGCCATTTTTCTGTCAGTTCCTCAGACCTGCAGGAAATGTGGCCTCAACTCCATCACTTGCATCACATACATGATGAAAAATTACAAGCAAGAACAGAAAGAAACAAAACACAAGCTGAATCATTGACCACTCGTATTTCTGACTGAAACCATACCCTCCCATCTTCAGCAAAACTGGAAGCATTCTATTTGTCTTTAAACTATAAGGAAATTCAATAATAGTCCAAATAGTCCAGATTTTTCAGAAGGGATAAAATAAAATGGCCCTCACTAAAACAACAGCTTGAATCTCTCTCTCAAAACCCTTCTTAAACATGTGAAAGTAACTTTGTACTTTCTGGTGATGACAGAGGTAGCTGAACAAATGCCAAATACCATTAAGAGTTGATTCAAAATCTCCAATTCTCCCGAGATTTCAGAAGTAGTTCTGTAGACACTAAAAGACCTTACAGAGCTGAACTGCAGCTCTTCACAGCACCCAAAATTCTGAGCACTTGGTGAAAAAAAAAACCTCAGTGGTAATAACCTGTGCTATTTTTAAAAAAAGGAGTTAGAATTGTCCTCAAAATGTATTAGCTATTACTAAAAATGGAAGCTGTGTGTGCTTTTCAACAGCGATGTTGTGAATGAATCATAAGATACTTCTTTATTTTACTTGTCACTACATTAAAAAAAAATCCCCCAGCCCTTACACAAACAGTGAACAAACTATTATTTACTTGAAAATAACTAGAATCTTGACAATCTTTTTTTTTATTCTTATTCTTCTCCTTTCCATGTTCTGTTTATACTAAAAATGATCCTTCTGGACAATGGCTCACAGGGGAAGAGAAAATGAACTATGTGTTCAATACTTCAGTGCTACGATGTCAGGGCCCTGCTGTGCAGAGGCCAAGATTTGTATTACAGCCATTACTTATTCTTGCTAAGCATCAAGTAACACCTGAAAGATAACAGAAATACATAAGATTTTAAAATTATTCTTGAGTTTCCAAATGCAGACAACACACTTGTAGATGATAAAACTAAAAGTAAACTATCATTTTTAATTCTTAGCAAGGCAATTGGGCTTTTTTCAGAATCTGTTCCCCTTAGCATAAGCTATTTATATTGAAATATTTTGGGGTGCTCTCTGCCTGCCCAGCAGCTGTACTTCATCACAGTTTGATGAAGCAGACCTGCTTTGACAGGGAACAGGGTTACTAAGGGCTGTCATTCATATATGCTGAACCAGAGGAGGAGATCAGTCGCTTTCTGAGCCCATGCCCTGCTCTTTATAAATATTATCATGTGTTTGCAATTAGTTAGTGGTCTATTCTGGCAGCAAAGGTTATTGAAGGCCGTTTTCCAGACACAGGTTGTTTTTTTTTCCCCTTCTGCACAACTAAGACTCGATCTTAGCATGTTTAATAAGAACACAGCCAAACAGTAGGCTCCTGTACATATATACCAAAACCACCTTAAATGGAAGAGTTTATCTGCCTTCCCTTGCAAAAAAATTGCATGTGCTTTAGATCTAGAGAGCCACAGAATGCAATTGTGTAACTTTTAACAACATATGACAAGCAACAGAAGCTTTGCAAAGCACAGATTTCTGAAATCTGGGTTTAGCCGCAGTAGAGTTCAGACTGCGCTGAATATGAGGAAGAAGTTAACCCCCTGAAGTTTCACTGTGCTAATTGTTTAATTAAGAAATTTAGTTAAGTATTCTCCTCCAAGATCTGTAAGCATTTACCAAATTAATGCACTATCAGTTGCATCTCAAGAAATAAATTCATTTGTGCATGCCAGAAGTGCAACCTACATCTTACTGGAGTAAACTATCCAGCTTTCAGGAACATGTGATGTGATATACTACACACATATCAAAATACCACATTTCTATTTGTTCTTTTACAAATTATATTATACCTTAATATATGTATACAAATTAAATTATACCTTAAGTATCAACCTAATTGTCTATATCTCATAATTACAAGCAGCTTGCTTCATGAACAACAGTGGAATAATCATACAAAGCAAATATCCTCAACCAGATACAGCACTGAGGACTACTCATAATATACCACTAGGGAATATGCTGGATTCGGGACTAGCACTTAATAAAGAAATATAACATGATTAAGTAACTTCTTTGTAAACAATGCTTCCTTTTCGGTAAGCTGTCTCTATTGTTCAGTGAAATTAAAATTGTGGTGCTTACTTTAAAATCCTTGGATATAAAAGGTAAAATAAAAGTGTAGAGTAAAGGGCTGAAGTCTAAGAGAAAGGTCATGTGGGATTGTTAATTCACTAACCAAACCATCCTTTATGGTCTGAGTCATGAACTTCGAAATAAAGCACTGAAGTTGTAGCATAAAACGTAAGTTCTGCAATCTAATCTGACCAGCAGCAGTTAACTCATGCAATTTTATTTCTTACAAGAACCATTTAAATACACAATGAAACCTGCTATTTTCATTGGTTACGGAAACTTGAGGGGATTTAAAATATATCAGACTAGGAAAACTCTGATTGTGGAGCTATCGAAGTCAGGACAACTCCAACACATTTCACCTTTCACCCTTCTACATACAAGCTAGACCAGCAACATGCAACCATAAAGAGGATAAAATAGATCGCTCTTGTACAGCACCATTGATATATGTGCATTTTAAAGAAGATCAGGAGAGAATACAGTCAAAAGAATTGACTCTGTGAGGGGCTCTCACAATGAGTATCAGTAGGATAATTCATGTAACAATGCAACTCATGTTATGAATTAGGCTTTAAAGTAAGAAGATGTCAGGATTAGCTAACACACAAGAAGGATAAGAAATAGGCTGGACGAAAGTGAGGAATCTAAAATTATGAAGTCTTCAAGGGAGGCAGCATACCTTGTCAGTACTTTAAAAAGTCTGTTAAAAGGGAAAACTATTAGATGATTTGCAAATTCCACAGCAACACATGAACCATAACCAATAACATTCAAGCCATATCTCCATATTATATATTTAATACAGATGGGTTAAAAAGCAAGCCTAACATCTAGTCCTCCTCAGTGCCTGGAAGGAAATAAAAAGTTTGATTAAAAAATCAAATGCAAACTAATTTTTCCAGTATTCAATCAAATACAGACATAAACTCACAAGGTATTTGATTTCATGACACTTTTACCATTTGGGAATGAAATGGTCTGATAGCAGCTTCCAGGAATTCAGCATAATTAAAGCCAGGCATAATCAAGATTTGGGCAAAAGCCTAAAATATAGGTTAAATTTCATTAAGATTTGACCTTTAAATTCATCTCTAATATTTGCACTATTAAAAACACCAGAAGAACAGACTGAATAGAAACATCAGGACATTAAATGCAATTGTACTTTTTACCACCATTTACTGTTGCAAATGAAAACAAAATAAATGCTTTCATTACGTAATAAAGGAAAACAGAAAGAGAAGAAAATGAGATCCTCATGCATGCTGCTTGAAAAGATCAAAGTCTATCGGCTATTTACAGTCCTAGAGTACAAGGACTGACAAGTATCTATATGCTACAGAGGGCTGAAAATCTGTTTTGCTGGTTCAGTATAGGATTATACTTTCCTGTGCCCACTCTATAACGAACAACTGAAAGGCTATAAATCATTTGTCCATCATCAGGAAACTTGCTGAATCCTCCTGTCTCAGAATTTTCCCATCACCAGCATCTCTGTTTACACAAGGAGGTTCCCTTTATAAGCAACTAATGTAGCTTAACATTGATATAACACACTGACCTCTGATGTCAGTTGCTTTCCAGGGCTTACAAGCCTAAAACCTCACCAGAATCCAGCACAGTATCCTATTCACAGCTGACTGTAGTTAAGGAATGCTTGCAATATGAAGAAGCAAGCAAGCAGATAAAACGTAGAAGGCATGGCCAATAATATGATTGTATAGCATACTCTGCATTTGTTTTGAATTTCCCATCTGAAATTCAGTCATGGTCTTCAACAGCATTTGCCCCTACAATTTACAGTTGCTAAGAGATGTAAATATGTAACAGATCACAGTCATTCATCTCCACCAATGGAGAATTACTGCATATAGTGTGTTTTCTAGTATTTATCCAGCCCAGTTTTATGAGTTCCAAAAAACTGAACCTCCCTTGAGAAACTACTCCTAACAGTGTTCTTCATTATTTTATCATATCCCCTACTAACAGTGATGCTTGCACCACATAAATATTTATGTGCTCGCACCTGCCCACATCACCATCACTTTCTCACAATACTCACATCTAGCCAATCCTCTGCATGCATTTGTACACACATACACAGGGTCTGATTATTTTTGTTGCTCTCCTCTGAGCTCCTTTCAATTCATAAATATCAATGGCAAATTCACACCCACAGCAACCTAGCAAAATATATTCCCACCTCACAGAAAAGACTGTTTTACACAGAACTGTTTCTGTGCAGTCTGCTTTCCAGCCCAGCCCTTCTCAAGTATGTTCAGACACCTTTTCATTCAGAAGCCACTCTGTCTTTACCTCTCCTGCCCTTTTTCTCAGTATGCCTGTGGTAGCAGTGTACCTGGTTATCCAGCCATGCTGTGATTCGGATCAAACAACTAACCAAGCTAAAAATAACCCAGCAAGAGAGAGAAAGAAAAGGTTATTTTTAACACAAATAATTTTTCCAATCCAGGTGCACACCTTGTTGTATCAGTTGATTGATGGGATGTCTGGAGATGGGAATAAACAGAAGAAAGCAATAGCTGCAGTGCAGAATAGCACTGCCAGAAATGGATATGGCCATGAAACTACACAGTCTTCCCATGAAGATCATCTTGCCAGAGTTCCTGGAACTGCACTTCATCACTTGCCCAAAGAGCCCTGCACTGTGATGAATAGCAAAGAAACATTCATTGGTGTAAGCAGGATACAAGCAAAATCAGGTGAGAGGGTCTATTTTTAGTCTGTACTCCAAATAAGGCAATGTATATCTTTAAAAGGAGCGCAAGGCAGTATATTTTTGCTATCAGTGAAGTTAGCATACGGATTTCTATCCGTCCTCTCCTCAGAACATTTTTCTGTCACTTCAGCTACGCCCATGCAAGCAGGATCCAATTCAGTCATAACCAAAGCAAAGATACAATAAAAGTTCAAAGATAAATGACAACACTAAATGAACCAGCAACCCGTACTAAAAATAGCTGATCAACTTGATGAAATACATACGAAAGACTGATGAAAATCCATGAACTTGAGAACTACATTTTGCACCAACTGAAGCGATCTTCAGTTTTGATCCAAGCACAGTACATAGTAATAGCTTACCCTCAAGGTAGTAAAGGCATGAAATATATCTGCACCCACCCAAAGCTGAAGGAATATTATGGAAAGACCTTTGTGCTTACTCAGTACAAAGTAGACTATGTCATAAAAATATGTCTGTGCGTGTTGCAAAACCTTTTCTGTTATTATATGGAAGGCAAACACCGAATCTAATGCTTTGCAGATGAATCATCCAGTAAAGATCTTGTATACTGCTGACAATTCTGGATAAAAAAGACTACAAAGGCTTCATTGCTGGTCCTGCAGAAGCAGCTTCACTGCTTTTTTTTGTCTTCCTTTTTCCAAGTTTTGACAATGCTCTTAAGAAAACCTTCTTACTTAATATGGCTCCAGAATTCTGGCTCCTCTAAGATAATGTTAGTCTTAACACAGTAAGTGAAAATTACCTTGCAGTTTTGCAGGGTTACCTACACTCCAGGCACCTTCCTTCCCTTCTCTAAAGGACAGGCGAAAAGGAAGACACCAATTCAAGAAATAGCAGACTGATTCATCACAGCACTAACTCAAGAGACAGAACAAGGCAGTGTCACAGCGTAACAAAACCCTTACTATGATCAAATTTACTTTGGCAATCATTACTGCTCCCCTTCCTTTTCTGAATGGGAGGAGAAAAAGAGAGGAGAAAAAGAAAATTATCCTTGCTATACAGACTCAGATAGGAATAATACACAAATATGTATAACAATATGTTGTTATTATTACATATATAATGCATAATATAATTTATAAATGTATAATAGCTAGTAGATAGTATGTTTAATGTAATATTATAGATACAATGATATATAATAATATATAACATAATATAGCATACTGATATATAATATAATGATAAACATAATATCTAGGAACACTATTGGATAGTATAGTATAGGTTGCATTTTTTCTATTGTTAAAAGCAATCAGATATGCAAGAAGTAATTAATAGGACTGGGCCTTATGTAGCTAGGATTTAGACTGTAAATGATCAGAAACAACCAAAATGTGATCCGGACATTTTCAGCCCAGGACTTCATTAATGGGCAAGGCTTCAGAACAATTTTTTGAGGAAAGAATAATTAATATGCAGATAAATTGCAAACAAAACAAATTATAACATAGGATCTAGAAGAATTCTATCAGTTTTACCTGATATCCTTCTCTCATAGCAGCACTTAAAAGACATAGAACATGCCTTTTAGCTGAGCTTAAGTAAAGCATTTGATATATGGAAATTTATATACTGTGTCAGATGAATGATGAGGTACTACAACAGCATCTGAAAAAAAGCTGGCAATAAGTACTGACAAGATGAGTTTAATACTGGCAGGAGATTGTTAGGCAGGCCCCACACAGACTGGAGCTTGGACCAATCCAGCTTAACATTTTTGTTGATAATGCTGGAGCAAATATCAGACGTTTGATGCTGAAATCACTAAATCACAATGCACAGTGATGGCATTGTAAAATGCCTAAGAAGAATGACATTTATGTCTGGAACAGAGAAGTGGAATGAATCAATATCATAATCATGAGATCATGGAGTTAGTGACTAATGTAAAATTCCATAGTATACTGGGAACTCATTTAATTGAGATGAAGATGGGTGAGAATGCGCTAGTAAAACACAGATGTGAAACAGTAAAATAAAATCCTTAAAAATATCAGGTGAAACATTGCAACACTGCAGAACAGCTAGTGCTGTTATATATCTTATATAGAACCTTGAATTAATATCACATACATTAAAGAATGAAACAGAAAATAGAATAGATGCAAAAAAGGAATTGAGAGACAGTACTTACAAAATACATGGAAACAAGGTTTCCTTGCTTTCCATAGCCAAACAATATCAAAAAGAATTCATGTCTGCTCTTCATGGAAAGTTCAAAGAAAGTAGGCCCTCAGTGAGAAATAAGGGCTTGCACAAAAATAAACAGATATAAATGAGCACTGGATGAACTTAGGCTCAAAAATGAAGATTCCTACCTGTTAAAGCAATCAAGTCCTGGAACAGCCTTTCCAGTGGGAGTAGCAGAGGCAGGAAAACACTAGCTGTTTTTCATACAGGCTTCGATAAGTTTAAAAAGGGGCTACATGGCACAGTGCCTTCAACAGCAGAAAATTGTCCAATGATACATGAGGTTCCTTATAGTCCTAGGAAACCTGCCTTTTTCCCCTTGGGTTCAACAGCTCATAAAGAATTTGGACTTCTACTCTTTCCCTTCCAGCTGATCCCTGTTACAACTTCTGGCTGTGAAAAAGGAGTCCCTGAGACAGTGCAGAATATGACCACCAAGAGCCACAGTGATTAACACCAGAATAACGAGGAAATAAGAAGCCAGCAATGTGCTCTGCACTTGATCCTGCAGATGTGGACTAACTCACGCAGGATATACTTCTTGCCTGACTGAGAAGGTGACAGGCATATCACCCCAGCCACAGGGTCCTGGTTTGACTAAGCTTCACAAAAAAATGCTGGTCCAGAACCAGCACCAGAGCAGAACAGCTTGGGGCAGAGGAAAACGTGATTGCCTTGTTTAGCAGCAGCAGTGTTACATCAGCTTAACAGCAACATCAAAACTAAACATGTTCTGAATAAGGGCTAATTCAGTGCAAAACCAGCTTGGGTGGTTCTGTTCAGTGCTCATAGCACTAGAGCTCCAGGAGTGTTTATCTGGAGACATCCAAACACTGCTCTGAAAAGTCACAGCTCAGTCCCACCAAGTTTATGAGCTGATCCCAGCACTATTGGCGCAGATCTATCCATAGTAAAGACACATCTAAAGATGAAAATCTTGGCTGCATGTGATGACATTTGGGCATGGGGGTGAAGCAGATAAAGTTGAAGAGCTAGACCCTGTGAATCTCAAACATCATTTTTTTCCTCAACTACTTCACAGCAACATAAACCCTCTGCTTCAGAGCACATATATTAGAGCTTTTAGTGCTGGAATTAAAGTTATATATAGCCCCTCTTTCTTTCTAGAAGCATGCAGCTTACCTTTCAGATACATGCATCATGTAATTCTTAAGCCCATCTACCAAAGCAGCAGTGGCCTTCTGAAATTGAATTACCCTTCTTATTTTCTACTTTTTTTTTCACTATAATGTTTTGACAAAAGGCAATTTCTGAATTGAAAAGAAAGTGATTTCAAAATTCAATGTCCCATAGTTCATAAAGGCACAAACCTTCAGATGCAGCACACGGGTTTACCTAAAATTTCCATTTCTCTTTACTCCCACAAGGCCCAAGATAAACAGTGCCCTAATAAAAGTTGATAGCATGGGCCCTGTTCAAGTGAAACCACTTTATAACTTGACCAAGTGTGTTCTCTGCCAGGAAATGATTGCTTTTCCAGTTCAACATAAGAATGTTGTTCTGCCTTATGTCTGTTGGCAACAACTTCCCTGTTTATGGGTGGGCTAAAATAGAAGGATTCAAAGGCTAAGTTTAGACCTCAGATAATAGTGCAAGGATTAAGATTTGGTCCTGGATTTTACCACACCACTAATACTGGTTTGTGAGGATGAGCAGACAAACAAGGAAGTTACTATACCATATTACATAGTTTACAAATTTTCTGTTATTCTTCTCCTTACACTTATTCACTACATCTCTATTAAATCATAATCATGTCCATAATAATGAAACCATGAGCAGGTATCATTTTGCCATACCACGTTAGCACTATCACATATTTTTCTGTCAAAGTCACTCTTATCGTCAGAGATTTCTTTTAAGAAAAGGCCTTGTACCTTACTACAGAAGATCTTTTCTCATCATTGCAGTGAAGAACCAGCGCTGTAATTAGTACACATCTTGCAATTTATCACAGTACTACCCTTTAATGAAGAGAAGGAAACTTGTTCCTCCCAAAAGAGAAAGACAATCAAGCTATCGAAGAGGTAATGCAGGACACCACACCGCACTCTTCCAGGAAGACTGGTGGTGGCGCATGCTACCGGTATTCCCTGTATCTCTAATACAGAAAATGAAAACTAAAATTAAACAACCCCATTTTATCCTGCACCTAAAAGCAGAGTGGTTCAACATTAAGCTACATATTTAAATGCACTCATGGGAATTTCCCAGACTTGAGGAATTATGAAGAAAATCCAGTATAGGTCATATAATCATATAATCATAGGATAGTTCAGGTTGGAAGAGACCTTCAAAGGTCATCTAGTTTAACCCCCTGCAGTGAGTAAGGACATTTTCAACTAAATCAGATGGAAGAGTTGAAAAAGTTACACTTCACTGCCTGAAACTTTCTGCAATCATCAAACAGCCTAGAATAAAGTAAATTATGCTACACAGTCATGCTCCATTTATTGTTCTACCTGTACATTGACTTTTTTGCTTTGAGAAAAAAATGTTGAGCTTTTTTTTCAGAATAAAAACCTGCTGCAGCAAAACTGTATGGAGTTAGGGATATTTACTTCAGTTAATTTACTGTCATGCAACACAAACCTCTGATGACTGATTTGAGCATTGAGAAAAAGGACATAAACTATTAAGCAAACACTTACATAAAGAAACACCCTCTTCCTTCCCCAGTATGAATTTAGCAGATTTTCACGGCAGATTAAACTCAATCCATTCATATGGCCCTGCTGTGTGACAGGCAATATAGGAATTTGAAGGGGTTCAAGTAAAGGTTTTTGTCTCCTACCCTGTACTTAGGATTTCTGCTGCCATACTGTTAGGAGCTTGTGGCAGCTTCAGATTACAGTTTCTACACTCCTGTTCCTTGCTGCCACTGTCCCAGCGTGGGCCACCTGTGGGCTGCAGTCCCTCAGGGGTGTTTCTGGTCTGGCGTTGGCTGCCCAAGGGCAGTCATCTTTCAGAGGTGCCCTGCTCTTGTGTAGTCCATCCATGGCTCTCCCAGGAATTGCATTGCACTACTGCTGCCTCCTGCTACTTGCAGCCTAAAACATATGTGTGTTCAGCCTACTACCACTGCCCCTGAAAAGCACATCTTTAACACTAGGTTACAGGAGTTGACATCGTAGAAGTCTGGACATATTTTTATCAGAGACCTTTTGGAGCAGAATAATTTCAGGTGGCAATGCCAGAACAGTTGCAAAACCAGTGATGTATGAAAGAAATAGTCATCAACAATGCAGCTATGGAAAAATTAGGTGGATATGTCTAAGAACTGCAGAAGAGAGGGCAAACAGCTTACATGAACTCCTATGAAAAAAGCAAGTTGTGAATATCTATACTGAAATGTTCTTATTACTAGGCTATCAGAAAAACAATTTTATCACTGAGCCTTTTATACATATAAGGCTGCATAAAACCTCATAATTATAGACCTTTTAACAATTTCCAACAGCTTCAGCAGGGAAAGCAGAATAGAGTGAGTGCTCCATCCCCACAGCTCTTCAGGTCACACTTCTGACTACTCACAGATGAAGCAAATATGCAAGTCTATCCCTGGAAAGAAACACTTCCTATAATTTCATGCAGCTGCAGAAAGACATGTGAAACTGTGCCTCCTTAACAACTTATCCAGAACTGAGAATACTATTAGAAGTAGTTCAGAGTTGTATTAAAAAAAAGGGATCAGAATACCATTACGAAAAATCTGTATCAAGTTATAGAATTGAGCTGGTTTATAACAACTGTGTTTACAATGACATAGCATCAGGAAAAAAAAGGATTCTCAAAGTATTAACACGAAGAACAGACATTTGGGAGATGAATGGCTAAGACACAACTCAGACTAACACGAGCCTTCTTAAATTCATACTTGGAGGCCTTCAATTAGCTTAAAAGGTTTACTTCCAAGATGTTCTGCATTACTCAACTTGGTAATGTAGATTATCTATGAGAAGCCACCCTCATACAGGCATAGAAGAAGAGCTTTTTTTTAAATCATGCTTTTACTGGACACACTTCTGATAGTATCATGTCCCAGTTGTCACCATAATTTTTTAATTGTTTGCAACATTAAGTTTTTTATTGCAGATAAGGAACAGGGAAAAAGCAAGTTTGGGTAAAATGACTATTTCTACAATTATGAATATTATAGCTAATCTAAGGAGCTCAGGATTTAATACCAGACAACAGAGAGACTACCCAATTATCTCAGAGAAAGCAAAATGTAGAAACCTAAAGGAAGCACAATTGTCAGAAGAATTAATACATCAACTATCTTTTTCTAAAAGTCATTGCATACAGAATAATTGGGCAAAATGAAATGAAACTGTCTTAAGAACAAGGACAAAAATATAGCAAAAAGCATACTTGCAAGGAAAAGAAAACAGCATAGTAGTAATATAATACTGACATTTTAGAGACATGAAGATAAAGACAGAAGAAATTATATCTCTCACGTATGAAGGGCTTTTAAAGTAAAGACAATATTCAATTTTAATTTTTTTAAGCCATTTAATATACTCTGGAAAAAGTGGAAACTATATAATCTTCAACTTATTGTAAAGAGAGAATGTAGTGATATCTCTGGAATGTGATGCAAACAAGGACCAGGAGAGATTTAAAGCCAAAACTAAAGAGAGCAGGAAGAGAAGGGGTAAGAGAAAGAAGCCTATGGAGAGAAATTTACAAGGATTTAAGAAGGAAAAATGAAGCCTTAATTTAGGCAGTTGAAAAGGGCAGTAGGTTAGCTGTAAGAGAGGTCTTAAACTTTGTTCTGGAAACCAAAGTGGTGTGGTCTGATGGCCATACTAACAATACTAGCAAATAGAAATATTTAGAAAACAGGTATATTTCTTAACCAGAAAAGTAAGTGAATGCTTCAAGAATATTTAAACAGAGCCTTGGGACACATGAGGATTTTTAGTTTACTTTTTTTTTTTTAAATCTATTGACATTAACGTGACGAGAGGAGTTGTGAGAACAAACATTACTGATAGAGATCTACTCACCCTTGAATCACTCACAGCCTCTGTAAAGTCAGACTCAGTACAAAAATCTGTACTTATAGACATCCTCCATTTTTAATTCCAATTTCTTATTGATAACATTTTTAGAGCCTGCTGGTTGCTGCAGTTAAGAACAGTATATCCATCAATCATTGTCAGTCATAAGCTATGATTTCTGCAGCAACCGTATAACAGTATTGCTGCCTGTACACCTGAGACTTCTCCAAAGTGGATGGAACAATTTCTGTAAGAAAATGAACTCCTGTAACAGCACACATATACTGCATTAATGCCTAGACAGCACATTGGAGTCATCATGACCATGTTTTCCTCCACGCTGAAGGATGTTCATCTTCCTCAGGTGTATCATCCTATGAACGCAGATTATTATTTATCTAATGGGTACAGCAATATTCTCAAGGTAAGAATTGTGCTTGGCACGAGCAACATTCTGATGATGCTTGGGTCAGTATTTCAGCCACCAACACAGTATTTGCTATACAGTATCTGCGACAGTCTGTGCCATAGAGGCCATGAACATTAGCCTAAGAGTGGCTACTCAAAGCCCAGGAATCAAAGCAGAAAAAGATGCTTGGAAAAAGAAAATACTTAATAAATTTGCTAAGGCATTACTTGTGCATCTGAGAGGTTCAGAGAACAGCAGTAAAGCCGGTGGAGGGTCTGGAGTACAAGTGTTATGTGAAGCAGCTGAGAGAGATAGGGTTGTTTAGCCTGGAGAAAAGAAGGCTGAGGGAAGACCTTATTGCTCCCTACAACTACCTGAATGGAGACTGTAGTGAGGTGTGTCAGTCTCTTCTCCCAAGTTACAAGGGATAGAACAAGAGAAAATGGCCTCAAGTTGCACTAAAGGAGGTTTAGACTGGATATTACAAAAAATTTCCTCACTGAAAGGGTTGTCAAGCATTGGAACAGGCTGTCAAAGGAAGTGGTTTCTTCCCTATCCCTGGAGGTATTTAAAAGATGTGTAGATGTGGCACTTAGGGGCAAGGTTTAGTGGCAGAGTTGGTAGTGTTAGGTTTACAGTTGGACTCAATCTTAATGGTCTTTTCTAACCTAAATGATACTCTGATTCTATGATTAAGTTCTTAAGTCTCGCTATACACAAGGAGTTCACAAAAGAGGAAGTTACATTTTCTGTTCCTTACCTGCTAGAAAATAAAAAATATCCTGTGTTCTGAAATGAAGAAACTGCCCATGAAATCAACGTATTTTTTGATTTCTAAAATGGATTATTTAATTCTATTTATCTGAGGATAAATACCAGTTCCAGCTAGCATCTGAACTCATGAGCCACACACACAAACCAGCAAAGATTGTTATGAACACTTAAGACATTCTTTTAGCTTCATTTGCTAGTTATTAATTTGAGGATGAATTTAAAGTTCTGAATTATCCTGTTCTCAGTAGCTGAGTGAGAGTTAAATGCAAATAAAAAACATAAGCCCATTTATCAAATATTCAATACTACTTCTAAATCTCTGTGCCACAGGAGATCATGCTGTTCTGCCATATTCAGATATAAAAACAAGAGCCATCTCTTTGACAAAACCTTCCCTTACAATGCCATCTTAACATAAGCACAAAAAGTCAAAAGAAAACAGTAAGGAGAGAGGAGACAGCAAAGAAATATGAAGGACTGATGACCGGATATGATTCGTAGTAACTTCACCTGTAGGACTAAGGTTAGATGAAAGATACTGGACACCTATTGGGCACAGAATATACTGACAATGACAGGTGGCTTTTCTGTAGGGTGAAGTGCATTTGTATGAGCAAACTTATTTGGGAAGCATAAGATAGAGATGCATTCCATGCTTTCCAGTTATTGTATATTGACTCATGTCTCTTGAATTCAGCAAGGCTTTATGCCAAACTTGTACAACCTGAGGATCCCTACAGGCTACAGATCCTTCCCAATAACCCCTCCAGTCATAGTGTCACTGCTAAACTGTCACACTGGGAGATGTCCAAGACAAGTTCATAGCAGATAGATTCACAAATGAAGCCTCTGAACACATCCAATAAAGCAGCACTGAAAGAACAGGTGACTTCTGCTTTTTTCACAGAACCACGTCTTAAATCCTGGGTAGCGTAACAGAAAAGCAACTTCTTCATGTAAAAGGGCACAGGACAAAATGAGACAAGGATTCTCATCCCACCAAGCCCTCTGCAGTTTATCTTTGTACACAAGAGTATTGCTTGTACTACAGTAGCTGAATTGTAAATGTAAATGTAAAATTCTACATGGGAATGATGTTTATACGGGATATCATTTCACAAATTGCAAAAAAGAGAACCAGTGCCTGATTAGCTTATAATAATATTAAATCATTTGAACAACAGTGAATTTATATGTCTTTAAACAGCACTTTTAACTATTTTAAGATACTTGATCTCACAAGAAGCATGTAGAACAGAAAAACGATTTATTTTTTTTTCATTTGAATTATTTAGCTTTCCCACCATGTCTGTTCTCCTGAGATACATATTCCATATATAATCAGGTCTCCATAAAACAAATGCGCAAAATTAGCAAGAAGTCCCTGTAAATCTATATTCTTAGCTTCAAACAGAGTGGAAAAAGAATACAACTATTCTTTCTTGATCTCACTTTTATTTTTCCTTTCTTTCCAAAAACACCATAATCTAATCTGGGACTAAGAAAATTACCAGCTGAAAGAAAATCATGGGACTCAGATAAAAAAATTCAGTCACACTATATCTTCAGAAAAAATCCCTCATGTTCATAACATGACCTTTTTTGTGGTGATAGAAATTGAAGGTGAGAAACAATAACAAGCTAATAAAAGCAGGACTGCCAAGTCCACCCAAAACCATTCACTAAGTCATCTACATAGTTTTTGAATACTCCTAGCAATGGTGATTCCCTAGATTAAATTTTAAAGGCAGTGAGGTTATACAGATGCAGTTGTAGCATAACTCTCAACAGCACGTGAAATGTAAAGCCTATGTTTCAATCTAAATTGAGGCCTAATTTACAGAGCTGGCAGATGTTTGTGTGTATGTGCGTGCACTTGCACATGCACGTACGGTCAGGCGTGCACATGTGTTTTGGGGTGCGAGTGTTTCTGAATGTAAGGTGGGTTTGTGTGTAGTAGGGTTATCTGTACAGGGGTATAGATGACTGGGTATTTGCAGTGTGGTTATAAGGCACATGGGTATAGGGGTGCACATGTCTTTAACTGGGAAGGTGCACATGTATGTGGAGGGATGTGTAGGTATATATATGTCTTCTGTTCCAGTGTTGCTGATTTTCTCACTACTGAGTGGTGTCGAGTACTGCAAAATAAATACTGCTCTCATATTATATTTAATCTTATATTGAGGATCATGAATTTGATATCCTTTGACTTTGAGCAAAGGCTTACTCGAGACTATTTTTCTTAATTGACACCCAACATTCACAGCCGTTTATTTGATCATGAGCAAGGAAATGAAGCAATGAAATAGCCATCATGCAACTGGCGATGGGGGGGGACACAACAGGTTGAATATATTATATATTCTTACACCTTTTAGCTGCCTGCAGCTGAAGGGCTTCCTGAGCTAAAGGTGGTTTCTTAGTGTTTAATAGCTTCTGGAAATTCTAATGACCCCTTAATGTGCAGACCTGGAACAAGATATATAACTTATTCCACTTAACATCTGTGGGAGAAAATTGATAACAAAGGCATGAAAATGTACAACTGGCCACACTGCATTAGATCAAAGGACCACTTAGCATAGTGCCCTGTCCCTAACAATAGCCAAAACCCTATTCATATATGACACTTCCTTTTAATAGTCTTCCAGCTTCAAACTTTTTTCAGGCTCAAGAATTTCCTAAGGTGGATGCATGCTCAGTAACCCTCAATAGATTTCTCTTCCATGACCTTGGCAAAAGCTCCCCTTGAAACTACATTTTGGCAACCAACATCCTTTGGCACCTAGTTTCGCACCTCTGTTGCCAGAGGCACAAAGACTCACCTCCTGCTTGATAGAAGCTGGCTCTTAACAACTTTATTTGATGCCTTTTATATAGTCTGAGCTTGGAATGAACTATACTGCCTCATGTTTCTTTAAAAAGCAAAATGCAGATATGAAAAATATCTTTCAGGCAGAAAAATTAAAAAAAAAATAACAAAATGGATATGTGGTCAACGCCATTTTGATACTATAATTACAGAAAACGTAACTGTAAGTTGTTTTTGTGACAAGTATCATCTTCTCAATCAAAAGACCTGTGTAAAAGAGCAAGACCACAGCACTTTTGCTACATGCTCAGTAACAGCACTTCACTAAAATCAGAGCAAAGGTGAAGTGTCTTTGTGTGCTCCAAAGTGAAAACTAGATTAACTTCTGTTTCAGCAGAGAGGAAAACTTAATAACTGTCCTGGGCAGAGGGTCAAAAAATGCATTAAAGCAGAGATATAGAAACACATGCTGTATAGGATCCTGATGATATCCATACTTCCCAAGAGCAAGGCATATCTCAAAGCCCATAATGATTCAAATATGGAACAATAGCACTTAAAACTTTAATGTAATAAAATATCAAGTAATTTTTAGAGGGAAAAAAGAAAGGAAACAAATTCCCCCCCTCCCCCCTTTGGACTGATTCCTGGCACCACTGGTTGAGCAAGGAACCACAAGCATAGCATATTTACAGCAAGCTTTCCAGATTGCGCTGCAAAAACCAAGAAACTTCTCTGTAAACTGAGGCCTCAATCTACCCCACACACTTTACACTGCAGCTACATGCATTTAATAAAGATTCACATTCACATTTTTATTTTTCTCATTACATTGTTTATATTACTCTGCATTAATTTCCTCTTTGTAAAATCCCCTAAACTGCTCATAAAACTGCCTTAAAAAGAAGTAAAATGATCCAGCTCGAAGATCAAGGAAGAGAAATGGGGCCATTTTTCACTAGACATGTAAAGAACAGAAAAGAAATATGATGTACCACTGATTGTTATGCAAGGCCTGCCATACAGTTCTGGACTCATACATCCCAGGATCTGTCCCAAGAGTATAGGATGGTACTTGAGAGAAGGCACCTGAAGGCACCTGTAGTCATATTTTAAAAGGTATTTCTGACCATAGATATACAGAGGTATGCACGATTCTCATGTAAGTTTAGCAGAAACAGGGAAACCATATACAACTGAATTCTGATAAACCTCACAGGCTTGAAAATCAAGTCAGGCATTCTGAATTGCCTTGGTAGCTATAAAGATCCCTATGCAACCTGATGTGAAGACAGAATCACTCACATAAAAAGATAAGGCAAGGTGTAAATATGTAACACGTTGAAAAATAACTGCCACAATCCAAAAATCAAGAGGAAAATAATCTTAACATTTTGATTTATTATAAAGGAATAGATAGACAACAGAGCAACAGAGATGACTGTGTTCAAAGAGCTATTCCATATTCCACACAGAGATTTGTCCTTAAATCTGCATCTTCATAAATCTTCTCTAGTTTAAAAAAAAAAAAAAAAAAAAAAGAAAAAGAAACAAACTTAGGCTGATGACAAGACCACTCGGCATGAGCTACTATAAATATTGCAAAGTTTCCATTTCTTTTTCTTTAAAAAAGGAACAAATATAGTCCTTTTATGTTCCCATTTAAGTAATCACTTCCAGGTTCCATACAGAACCATCCACATGTGTACTGCTTAAAGTCTGCTATTACAAGCAGAAGGGATAAAACTACCCTTTGGCAGAAGTTTTATTTTTGTGTAGTTTGACTTTTGGATTTCTACCACTTCTCTTGTTGGCTTCCATTCTTCAACCCATCCCTACTTGCATTTGTACTGGACCTTTCACTTGCATTGCCAAAAATCTTCCCTCCAAAGAGTACATAAGAGGAGAGAAAAAAGAGCAATAAAAACGTCAATTTTTCTTTCCAATGTTGTGCAACAAACAAGCCACAAAAGGACTTCTGGTCAGCAGAAACAGTAGGCCACTTACTGTTTATTCCCTAGAAATATTCTGTGTTCTGCCCAGAAAGGAGCTAGAACACCCACGGGAGTCATACCTATGCTGGCCTGGCTTAGCTGGACACAGTCACCATATGCATTCCATCAGAACATTTAAAATCGTACCTCAGAAAACTTACTCAGAATACAGTTATTGAAAACTTGTAATGGAACACATATCATTCCATCTGAACCACAGAAGATGTTCAAAAGACACTAATTACCAAAATAAATTACTATTAAAGCTGTAGCTTTTGCCTCCATGCTGACTCATTAAAATATGCCTTTGGATTCAACCATAGTTGTTTTGCAAAAAACAAAGATAACTTTAAACAAAAGACTGAAGTTCACTCTAGATTTGTAGCCGGTAAGTTCAAAACTGATGATGCTGCACACCTGAAACAGGACATATTCTAAGGAAGGCTGAGTTTTGGCAGAGAGCACACGGCAAATTCATGAAACTGGGCTCCTCTGAAGTGCTCCTAGTTGAGTATCGAAAATAACTAGATTTTTTTAGCCAAAAATTTTTCTCAGGTTTGTAGGGGACAGAAGAGGGACAAACATGCCAGACATCTGAGACGTCTATGCAGAAATGTTAGAAGTAAGAAGAATAAACAGGAAGAACATTCAAGTCTTCAGAATCAACCCAAAAGGTTTCTTAGATGAGGCTGATTTATATTTAACTGTAAGTAAAGAAGAGATGAGTCAAGAAACAGAAGCCAGATTAGTGATAACAAGATGACGAATTCTTTACTCAGTGGAGAAAAGAAAAAGAAAAAAAAAAAAAAAAGAAGAAACAAGATTAAAAAAATCTTGATACAATAATGAATATTGTATTCAGAAAGGGATACAATAACATCCTAAGCATACTGATAAGCAGAGTGCCCAGGGGTGAGAATCCTGAGCAAAATGCAGTGAAAAAAGAATGCCCTAAAGCAGAGCAAACAAGAAGCAGAGCAAGGGACCAGTGCAGCTGTGTAAGGGCCTCTTTATAACCAGAAAATATAAAAGGAACTTTTAAAAAATAATCTAGAAATAAGAACCTGTGATGACTGATCAGTCATAGTATAGAGGAATTACAGAAATACATATGGGCAAAATCATAAACACCAAAGCATGCAGTGCTTTATAGTCACCATGGATACAAAAGACAGCAAAAACATGTTCTCTATAAACTGTATGTTTAAATAAAATATCAAAAGTAACTTAACTGTACTTAACTGGGAAACAAAACAAAAGAAGAAAGAGGCAGAAGTTGCCTTCTTGAACATGTTTTTAAAAAATTGTGACTTGTGTTTTTAACAAAGAAATATGATCATAGGCTTGAACAGAGGTAAAACAAGCAAATACTATAGAAATTGGAGTCATTATTCAGGTCACCTTCAGGATCTTATCTGTCATCCTCTGTGCCACCGAACTCCCTGCACAGACTCTTTCTCAAAGGACCATCAGCACTGGACAGTGTCTCCAAGTTCCCATCCCATACACTGGATATGTCACCCCAGTGCAGGACCACATGTGTGCATACAATGTTAAATGGCCTACAGATGTGTGCCTGCTAGGTTATGCAACTGTCACAATCGAGAATGCATGTCTGAATGGCAGTTATGCAAATTATCTTGCCTAGCTATACCTTCTAACCTTCTCTTCCAAATAGGAAACTGAAACATCGGAAAAAATGTCAGTTAGATGGACTCACAGCTCACTAAAAAACTGTCTGCCTGCACATTAATTCTCTGTTGTCAGATAAAAAAAGAAGTTGCAGTAGGATTTCACTGGTTTACTGCTTGGATTTTATTCTAAAAAGTATTTTAATTAGTAACTGGATGGTAGACTAGAGACTGAGTATCAAACCTGTGAATAACTTCTGTGCAGGACATATCATAAGCACTCTAAGGAACAGGCTCAGAGTCCACAATGACATTCAAAAATGGGAGAAAAAGTCTGACATCAAAACAGATGAACTTTAAAAACATGTGATATACTTCACATTTAGCAACATTTAAAAACTACAATAGTACAAAATGAGGAAAAGCTACTCAGGCAGCAAAATTGCAGAAGAACTTCTGGCTGCTACACAAGACTTAAAACCCAAGGAAATCTTACAGGAACTACCATATTGAGATACCAGAGAGAATTATTTTACTCTGCTAGATGTTGATAAGCACTGGAAATATTTATTCTGCTGATTAAATGCCAAGGTCCTCGTCTAAGTTTGGGCACCAATGACAGCTCCAAAAGCAGCAGGAAACTTGAGTCATAAAGAAAAATTGCACAACCAGATTTAAGTGTAAAAAGACATAGGTAAGCATGTCCAGTGCATAGGAGGTTGTTATAAAAATGACAGAGATTCTGTCCCAATTTCTCCTATGTGAAAAGGGTGAAATCAACTTAATTTGCAGCCCAGAAGACTTGGGTTAGAAACCAGGAGGGTGTATTTTATGTTGAGAATAGGTCAGCAAAAGAACACACAATATATTCACTGGAGATTTTAAGGAGCAGGATAAACATCTGTTAGGGCTGGTTTGAAGTACGTATAGCTTGCTTTAGAGCTTGTGCTTAGACAGCATTATGTCTCACTTGTTTTAAGCTTATTTTTTTCTCAAAACTTTTAATTACTTCATTGTGCTTTTTATTCTACAACTGAAATACCTGCAATGAACTAGCACTTCTTTTTTATTTTTAATAATGACCATTTTTAAAGAAGGTGTTTAAGCTCCTAATATTTTAAAAGATATTTTCCTTCCTGGAAAATTCCTATAAAATTTTTAGCACAACTTCCCCCTCCCAGGTACAAGCTTGACAGAAATGTAGTACCTACCAACATTTGTCTTGGAGCTGGTAGAAGGTGAATGAGAAAACACACAGGTAGGACTTCCTGGACACAAAGTAACCATCTCTTGGACAAAGGAAAATGCAAAACAAATATAATGGACAGAGTAGGCTTGAGCAATGGCTAATTTGAGGAACGGATGGCACTGGCAGGCGTGAGGAACCATTCCCCAGATCCTGGACCAAAGCTTTTGCACAGATTAAGCTTTCGTACAAAGGACACAAGCAAAGCAATTAATAAAATCTTCTTTGTGTGACCTAAGCAGACACGAAGCACTTTAAAACAATAGAACAAATAAGAAGAACCTAGAATTCATCCTTTTCATGTCTGAAGCCAATAACCCTCTTCTAAAGTCCTTCCTTATCTAACATGCTTGAATTTGGCTTTAATAGCTGCTAAAGAGGTGCTGTCAAGAGATGTCTCTTCCAATAAGCAATACTCCCTTGTCTCTTCCACTCCCTCTCCCTACCTAGAAGAGCAAAACTAATATTCAATTGTTGCCTCTAGACACCCACTGAGCCTAGATTAGGCCTGAAGTCATACTGGTAGGAGATGAAAGTAAATTCTGATCACAGTCCAGAGGCTGATTCAAGCTGGGAGAAGGAAGAGGTGGTAAGTGGGCGTGCTAATTCCCGAACTTAGTTTTTTCCATTCATCTCTGTGCTGGAAAAGTGAAGCTGGAAATCTTTTAAAGATGAGTGAACACACTGCAAAACAGGTTCAAGCACATGTGCCAACTTTCAGAAAAAGCATCCAGTCTTAAACTGCAGGCTTGCATACACTGGAGAAAAGTGAAAATATCATTAAGTCTCTTCTCATCAGAAAATACTGAGTTAGAATATTAGTGTCTCTAATATTTTGCAGGAGAATTTTTCCAGTAACAAATAGAAATGATTGACTGAAATAATGCAATTAACAGTAGCAAAAAGAAATATAAGCAGCATGGTTGTCTTCTACATACATGGCTATAAATTTGCAACATTAAATGAGTTATATAAGGATGTAGCCAAATATTACCATCTAAAGATAGGTAACCTGCACTTACATTAATAAGCATTACTCTGTTGTTTTGGTTCCCTTCCCAGAATACCTGAATAAATTAACCCTGGCTAAAGCAAAATCTCTGTGGTCATTATACAGGCATTATTCTAACAAAAAAGTTATGAGTCTCTTTCAATTCTGTCCTACAATCCTGCTAACAGAAGTACTCTTTTGCACTGTTTTATGGATCAAATTCCTTCCATACTAGCTACAAAATCCATCACTGATTGCAAAAGAGGAAAAAGAAAAAAAAAATAGGTAGTTTATTTCAGTATCTGCACTGAAACTAACTTTAAATGACTTTCAGCTAAAATTAATTAATCTCATCTAAGCCTCCACTAAAAATCTTCTGTGCTGCTACTTACACTTTAGCAAGCTTCTTCTAAGTGATCCAAGCATAAAGAAATCCATATGCTCTTTGTGTTCCCACAGCATGCTTTCTGTACATCTAATCAATCGTTGGGTGGTCCAGCTACACGATAGCATATTCCACAACTGTCTGGTGGACAGCCGGAATGGGGAGGATGTGACCTGACCCCTACCATTCTCTGGGTTTTATACAATTTATTTCTCCCAGTTGCTAACATATCTTTTGTAATGCTTCCCAATAGTTTTCTTTGGAAACAATTGAGATTTCTAAAGAAGGCATAGATCTCAATCTAAAAACACTTCATGGAAACATATCCATTTCTAAGAAACACAGACTGAAATGAAAAACTTGCATGAGTCTGAGGGTATGAAACTTTTTCCCCAAATTGTTTTTATTATTCCCTTATGATGCACTACCCACCCTTCATCCACTTTAAATTTAGGGAATTTTTAACCCCCCAATAAAGCAATTTCAGTACAGATCTCATGCATCATGAAGGAAAAGCTCAGTAGGAAAATTATACCATTCACCAAGAGGGCACGGGGGGCAGTAGTGGTGGGGGTGCATGTAAGGGCTTCTATCCCCATGTATGTGTGAATGTGGGTGTTACATGGAAATAATCATTATGCTTTGCTTTGTTTTAAAGTTACTGGCTTTCAGCCCAAATTTTGCCCCCACCTAATTTGTCAAAGTGGGTAACTATCTCATTGCCATGAGCACTTACAAAACATTGGAATGATCACTTAATGCAGTGTGGGTAACCCTGAAATGATGACACACTCTTTTCTTCCCCCAAGATGAATCCATTACTTATCTGATCACTTTGCTTACAGCTGATAGCTTGATGTAGTTCCAGTTCCAAACCACAGAGTCCCTACTAGACAGTGTGTAAGTGCAATCCCCTTCTCCACAAATAAATTAACTCTACAGACTGGTGATGCATTGCAAAAAAGCAGAACAAGGAGGGGGTTTTAAAGTAGTCTCTACATTTACTACCTATACATTTTTTGCTTTTTCATCTTCTAACATTGTAAAGATTGAAAAGGTTATTAAGCATTTCCACTACAGTAGTTCTGCTGTAAAAGAATTATGACAATATAAGAACATAAACATGCAATCCAGCCTTAATGCAATCCACATTCTTGAGCCAAACTCTATCTAATCCTAAAACTGTGTACTGTCATGCTACCACTGCTGTTAGGCAACAACTACATCACCAGTGATAAAGTTGTGCCTCACCTCCGCCACTCGGGCTTGTCTTGCCTTAGCTTCTGTAGCCCTTCCAAGATGGGTAGGCGTGGAAGCCACCTACATCTCACTTGCAATGATTTGCTCCTCTGTATCAAAAAGAGAAGGGAAGATGACATTGGACAGGTTTTCCACTCCTGGCAGTCAACAGCAAAAACATGGGTTTATACTGAACTGTGGAATCCCACAGCCCATGAGAAAGAAAGCGCATCCCAAAGCAGAACTTCTAGGGGAAGAAGTTCAAACCTATTTGGGAATTAGAGCCAATGACCCAGGTAAAGGGGAAAAGGGATACAGGAAAAAAGGGAGTAAGACCTATTTTACTATCCACCTTCTTCCAGAAATTCATATACCTCAAGCAAAAGATTTAAGAGGATAGCAGTTTTTTTCATGCATATTATGAAAAGTCCAAGTGGTATTTCCAATTACTAGTTTTGTCCTCATTTTCACGTCAAATAACCCTGAAGAGTAGAAGCCATTTGTCTTCTCACCCCAGAACAGAACCAAGCTCCCTCTGGGGTTTTGGGCTTTTTTTTTTTAATTTTCTTTATATTTCTGTGTTTACACATAGATGAGCCAATGATAAGATGAGAGTTTTTCCTCCTAAAATTGACTTATTCTATTGCATCTGATCATGACTGAGAAAACACAATCAAAAAGAACCCCTAAACCCTTAATTCAAACACCACCAACAGGATATTATCTTTTATTGCTGAAGAACTACAACTAGTTATATGCCAATATGACCAGAGTAGGCCTCTGTGGGTCAGAGTTCCTTTGATGCTGATGGAAACCTGCTTTTCAATTAATGCATACGAAGGGAAGCACAGATATTTTCATTGCAACTCCCAAGCTAAAACCTCACAACAGTATATAGACTCTCTGCTAAATGCAAAACACATGAGATTTAAAAGAAAGTTACTTATATTATGCAATCTTTCAGTCAAATTAGGAACTAATGTTGACTTTTCACCTGTCATTCTACATTAACGATACTTGAATATGGGTATTAAAATCGTGCACATGTTGGGAGGGGAAAAAAAAACAGTAACAAAACATCAACAACAACAGAAAAGAAAAAAAAAAGAAACAAAGAAAATAAAAAAGACCTCTGATGATAGAACTCATAAAAATTCAGTGACACTTTTGATCTGTAAATTATCAAAGAGCAAGTTAACAACAGCAACAAATCAGTGGACTAACTTAGAAAAAAAATAATTTGGAACTTATGAACAGGTTTGCTTAACTCCTCCCATTTTTATACTAATTTTGGTTCCACTCTGAGCAGCTTCGTAAGAGGCATCACTGCATTCAAGGGTTATTGCCTCAATGATTTCCCAAAGCAATGTGTTCAGTTTACTTTCCAGCTCTGCGAATTTGACTTGGAACCCAATCGTCAAGATACTTCCTTCTTCTATAAAAAAACAGGACTGAAGATAAGCAAAAATCTGTCATGTGCGACAATTCAGAAAAATGGATCATCTCCATCAGCACAACAGAGATTCATTGTTGCCTTGTCAGTAAGCCAGCTGAAAGATGAACCATAAGAAAGGAAGATAAAGTCAGCTCAGTTGGATGACAGAATTACAAGTTTAGCATATTACCATTATAACTGTGTATGTTTTAATGTGGTAGATGCCTTTTAGTTTTAGCTCAACTGTGTCTCAATCCATGCTTTTCGCACAAACTTTTCTGACCTTTTCATGAAATACAAAACCGACTGTCCTGCTGTTTAGGCGTATCAAACACCTCTGACAGAGTACAAAGGGAAACAATCAATTGAAAAGTATAAATAGTTGTTCTCAAAACGGGATTTCTACTAACTGCACTTCAAGTACTTAAAAATTAAAGCCCACATCACAATCCAGGCTGGTACATTCATGAGTAGAAACAGAGTTTATTGTTTCTTAAAGCAATATCAAGCTGATGTTGATAATATGCTTTCAGACTCAATCTGTAATTTCTGATGATAAATCATAGTATGTTGAGAAACATTATGTAATTGTCATCACTGCGTTAGAAGTTGATGAAGCCAGGATATAGACTAACAACCCTCTATGGCCTGGGCCAGAATGCTTGTCTCTTTGGATGTGTATAGAAGGAGAGAAAATGTGCATCAGATGTATTTATCTTTATTTACATTACTTGTACTGCAAGTACAAAGGTACAAAGAATGGAGCCAAATCTGCATACAAAAAGACTTTAGAATCTGTAATTCATTCAGATGTTCTCCGTTTGTACTTGGAAACAGTTTCTCTTTGGTAGAACTAAAAACCTATTTCAGACTTTATAGAACAGCAGGACACAGTAGTTTATTAAGTTACCATAAAAAAAATATGATCAAGCACAAAAGTTCTATTATAGTTTGTTAGACTAAATGTGAATATATGATTTTGTCAGAAAGACTGAATAGTCCAACAGTGATTAGATTACATTTTCTTTTCACTTTTTAATGTTCCCATTGTGTTACTGCCTGAAAATAACTTCAGATAGGTGAAAGCTGAAAGCAACAGTGGAACTTTCTCTGCCAGAATTATACATAAAGAAAAAAAATATTAAAAAAATTGCAAACACACTATGCTATTTAAAATGAGACTCTAAGGCACCACAAGAAGAAACCCTTTATAAATCAAGCGCACACTGTATACTGTAATTCAGTTACGGTACTGAAGAGAGATGTTGTTAAAATCTACTAATCCATTTTTGGCATGAGCTGCAAACAGGCGAGATAGCTTACAAATACAGGTTATAAGCACTGTTGCTAAAGCTGCCATTCCTGTGATCTCAGGAAAACTCTGAAGCATGCTGCTTCCTTTCTGAAAAGCTTAAATATGTTTCCTCCACACACACACCCTTAGCTCCGGACAGTTTAATCATTCTCACAGCAGATAAATCTCTCTGAGAGCTGATTATTCTGACAAGGGGAAAAAAGGCATTATGTATGACAGGGTCCTTTTTGTTTCATTACAAGCACAACAATCTGTTTTCCATTGAACAGAGTTTTTAGTCCTCCTTCCACAACATTTTTCTTTAATTATGATAAAAGACAGTAACTTAATCAGGCATAAATCCTGTTCAACTGAACATAAGAAAATAAAGGGGTTAACGTTGGAGGCAAAAAGTTAGATATGTGACCTCCCAATTACATCTCTAGATAATACACCACTAAGGCACTGACAAGAAAAAAATCATTCGCTCCTCAGATTTGCCATGTGTCAGCAGAAAAAGTCCTTAAAGAAACTCACAATCATAACTATTTGGATTAACATGCTTTGCCTAGAATGCAATTATTCAGTTGTAAAATGATCTTCACTTTTACTCCAGTAGCATAGTCATACGCACAGCTACTCCCAGAGAAAAACATTTTCTTTGCAACATGCTATTTATTTCAGAAACTCTGGAAACCAACACCTCAATTTGCCATATAAGCTGAGCAAAAATTAAAAGGACTGACACCAGAAGGGGAATATCCTGTCTTCAGAATCAGGCCAGCTGACACGTGTAATACAGGCGATATGTATATGAAGGCTAGGATCAGCATCCTCAGAGTACAATCAGTGCTCTCACTCATGGCCAGGTCCAAGAACTGGCACAGCAAGTTGGAGTTTTAACTCAGTTTAGCTGTTGGAACCAAAACTCACCTTGATCAGCTAAAACTGCAGCAGAACCAGTCACTACTCACACAGAAACAACTATCAACAACTAGAAGTAGGGATAGGTAGGTGAGCAGGAGTTATGATAAGGATATGGAGTAATTCCACTATGACAGACTAGCAAGTTAAGATACCCTTGGGATGGAGGCATGAGGTATTGTTAGACATAAGGGGAATACATCAAGCAAAAGAAATTTGAGGGCTGAAATTTGGGAATCACTGGAAACATGATAAAAAAGGTATTCTAACTGAACAGGCATTTCTGGTCTCTTACTGAGCAGAAGAGACCAGTGGCAGTTTGTTGGCCCTAAGGACAACATCATGGGTCATGCCCATGTTCTTGCAATTTCTCCTCTCAAACCCCGAAAGGCTGGCCACATCAAAGATAAACCTGGAAACATGCCTTGCCACATACTCTTCCCCAATGTCATACTCCACACTGACAGAGTTAGACCTACAGGCTACAGCTATGGCAGAAAGCAGGCTCCTCAGAAAACAACAGCCAACTGCAGGCTGACATCTAAGCTTCAACCTAGATCCTGATTTTTTTTCTCATAAGGACGCAGCCCAAAATACTGGAGTGAAAACATGATGGACATTGGGGAAACACAACAGGGACAAAAATTTGCCATTAAAGACAACCTAGGGGATTCACAGGGAGTCCTCTAAATATGGAAGAATGGGAGGATCTGACACAAAGACCTTTGTGGGCAGAAACAGTGGACTGCATAGCTTAATGCAACAAGGACAGCGTGCAGACCCTGCAAAGTACACAACTGCTCCACTACTCCCCTAAATAGCAGTGGCAGCTACTATCAAGGTCCATCAGTCATCACACTGAGCTTCCCCACTGAGACTCTCAAGCCATGTCTGATTTGTAGTTAGTACTTTCTTTGCATAACTAGCATCAAAATAGAAGTTTTAAGATTACAATGTCACTGTATGAAAAAGATAGGTTTGGTTAATTGGTTAAAGACATTTCTTTGTTGCTTAAGATAAAGACATTTCTTAAAGTTGAATAAAATTTTGAATTTTCAAACTACAGATGTCAAAAAGAAGAAAAATCCATTGGGTATGGGGTTGGTTTGTTTTGTTTTGGGGGTTTTTTTTGGCCAGTCTGGAGTGCATTATTTCAGGCAGTATGGAACTGCCTCTGGCTATAGTTACCAAAGTAGACTTTAATGAAAACTGGTGTTGGTCTGCATAATATTTTGTGCACCTGGGGAAAATATTTATCCAAGCAACACCCAGATCTGTGGCCACCAGACATGCTGAGGACTTGCTTGCGCTATGTTCAATGGCATCTTTGAAAGCACCAGAAGACACTTACTGTGTTTAAGCTAGCTTCTTTTTAAAATTTTGAACAAAACTTGACAAAAGAAATTACTGACTTAGCAACTAGGATATTCACATAATGTGGTTAAATCTCCTACACAGTTACTTTCATAGTATGTATTTTCATAATGATTTTTTCAATTGCACTTTAGGCTTACATGCATCACACTATAATTAATTTTCCCCTATATATAACTTCAAAATACAAACATATACTTAGGGTTCTAATATCTTAATATAAATCTACCCTTTTAAAAAGTCATATATAGACTTGTTCATGCACACCAGTGTTTTTTCCAGAACAGGTGTTCATGATACATCATACCAGCTTTGCGGTAATTCAACATCCAAATACTGGACTTCCCGGGTGTGTGATGGTGTACAGGAGGAAGAGTGGAACAGCAAAACTCCCTTATCAGGAAAGCAGACATTTTAAAGTACCCACATTCTTCATTTATATGAAAAGTTTAATACATAAAAAAACATACATTCCTGCCATTCAGTCCCAAAATCTCTCCGCTCATATTGGTGTGTTCCTACATCTAGATTATTTGAAACACTGGGAAAGTTTGTTAATATAAAACAAATCTGAAACATTTGAAGTATAGATCACTGTCTATTTTTCCTCCCTGGAATAAACCAGAATATGACAGTCACGTCAAATTCAGAGCTAAATTACAGTTTACACTGATCTTGCTCCACATGTTAAAAGAGCTTTCTTTGTAAAAGAACTCGACTAAAGAACATCTTTGTTACAAAAGTGCATTTAAGTACCTTCCTAACCCTGAGATAATTAAAATCCGCTAAGGTAGTAAGGTACTATGTCTGTAAAGAGTTGATTGAAGAAATGCTCTCAGCGTTCTAAAGGGCATCTACAAAGCTTCCACTGACATACACAGGTATTCTTCCTAATCAAGTAAGAGTACTCTTTCGTACTCTTTCTCAACAACACCAAAAGCAGAATTGTTGATGAAACTGCAATTTACGCACTGGAGCACAGGTGCTCCAAACAGTGTCAAGAAGCATCCTTAGCGCATCATCAGCACTGCCTTGCTCTTTGGCCGCATGATTCATGGAATAATTGCTTTTTGAAAGAGCTCAGACTATAAATTACCTCATTTTGTCTTCTAACATAAGAAGACTAGAGATGCCACTTAAAATTACATTAAAGAGATTATTTCTCGTCTCCCGGTGACCACATTGCTTGGACTATGCCAAATCCAGTATACTAGCCATCCTTTACTACTTCTGACCTGCAATTTATTTTACATGCACAGGCAACCCAAGCTGAAGCACAGGAAAATTGCAATGGCCACCTGAAAGGTGGGCTAACAATGACTCTACTGTGAAAAGCATCACAAAAGCCCATGAAAAATATGTTAAGGTTGCAGGGACAAATTTGCAAATAAAAATTTTAACTGGCTTTAAAGAAACCTGATGCAGAGGCAGATCTATTCTGAGATAATCTTAACAGGAATATGATTTTCCAGTATGCAATGCCAGGAATGAAAAAATTTATAACTTTACTACCTTTTAACAACCTTATACACTGTTAACTGAAACACATCTTTAGTCCCAGAGTTACATTGTGTAATGAGAATATAAAATTCTAAGCAAGCACATTTCTTGCAAAATTCAGTTCCAATTTACAAAAATTTGTAAGCACTATTAAATTTATAGAAATCCTTTCAGACCAATTGTCGTGGTTTAAACCCAGTTGGCAAATCAGCCACAGAGCCCTCGCTCACTTTCTCCTCTTGTTCCCCTCCCCGCTCCCGGAGGGATGGGGAGGAGAATCAAAAGAATGTAACTCACACTGGCTGAGATAAGAACAGTCCAGTAACTAAGGTATAACACAAACCGCTGCTGCAACCACCAATAATAATAAGAGAAATAACAAGGGAAGAGAATACAACCACTCACCACCCACCAACTGATACCCAGCCCAACCCGAGCAGTGATCCAGCCCTTCTGAGTAACTGACCCCAGTTTACACAGTGGGCATGACGTGCTGTGGTATGGAATACCTCTTTGGTTAGTTTGGGTCAGGTGTCCTGTCTCTGCTTCCTCCCGGCTTCCCTTCCTCCCTGGTAGAGCATGAGGCTCAGAAAGTCTATGGTCAGAGTAAACATTACACATCAAGTATTTAGAAGCCCAAACTAAGCCAAGTGTGGAACACTAAATCTTGGCTTATTTTTTTAAGGTGACTTTGACAATGCTTCACCAATTAGTATTTTACAAGATGAGGAAGGTACAGGGCTAGACATCACAGCTGGAAATAAGATGGGCTTTATACCTCCTCGAATTTGTATTACTGGCTCACAGGTGTAGCAGGTTAACTAAAATCTAATAGACAAAAGAAATATTAATAATTGTCCTTGCACTTGATTTTCCAAATAACAGGATGTAGATCAGAAAATACTTTAGCTGCTGAACAGGATTCCTTGGGGTTTTTTTCATTGTTTATTATAGAATCATAGAATCATAGAATAGTTAGGGTTGGAAAGGACCTTAAGATCATCTAGTTCCAACCCCCCTGCCA